>KK500078.1:0-52723 GCA_000688715.1 Glossina pallidipes
ACCAATTTAATTGTGTCTTTTTTGAATCCACTTATTATTCCAAATCTTTATCGTCCCATTCAAAGTAATCCCTTTCAGATAGACTAAAGCTAATGTTTTTTCCAATTGTTTATAGCCGATTTCCGAAATAGTCTTTAAAGCTTTCTCCTATTCAGCTTGTATCTCTTCAATCAAGTCAAAACCTTGTCCACGGTGTGGTCTCTTGAGTACAGGAAATAGCCAGAAGTCAAATTGGGCTAAATTAAGTGATAATAATGGTTCTCGAGCGGTATGAAGAACTGATGCACAAATTAAGTGAGTGAGGTTTGACACGTTTCGGGTCCAAAATATCTTTTGAAATCTTGAAACATTTCACAGCGTCAGCAAGGTCGCAGGATGTTAACCGATTCTTCGATTTGGATGACGTAGCTTTCACCCCTGGAGTTTGGTGGCCGTCAGGAACGCTCTTAGTCTTCTACCCGTTCTCGGTTTTTTTTTTTAAGAAATTAAGTGAGTGGGATTTAACACATTTCGGGCCCAAATTTTTTAGAAAATGTTGTTGACTGGTCCTTTTGAAATGTCAACAGCGTCAGCAAGGTCGCAAGTTGCTAATCGATGGTTTGGAACACCGATTCTTCCATGGAGATAGGTGGCCGTCAGGGACGCTCTTCGTCTTCAACCCGCTTTTGGCCTATTTTGAACTCTTTATAACGCTTGTAAACATTTCTTTCCGATAAAGTCAAAGACTCTCGGCTCTTGCTCGATTATCAATCTTTCTGTTATGGGACTTTGCGTGGAAAAATGTAATTAGAAGACTGGAATTTAACAAATTATTTTTATTTATCATTTCCCAACTGTTGTGAAACTGGTTGCTTTACAAAATCTGCTTGTTGTGTGCATTTCTTCCGAAATTTCAATTACAGATAACTTTGACGATGATATTTGTCAGGCATAAGTTTCAGTTATTTACAAGATGTCGTTCAGTGCATATCAAAGCACAAAGACATGGATTACATTTTTTATTTCGTTCAAAATGGAAACTGGAGCGAGATCTTCCGCCTCTTTCTTATCAGCACTGCAACGGAGTCATGCGGATGTGTGAAACACTCAAGTGGACCTCAATTAGACCCAGCTTTTGTTATATCGATGAATTTAGGATTACTTTTTGCATCTATCTAAACTTGTCCGACCGCCCGTCCATCTGTCTTGTTTCATTGTGCTCAAGCAATTTTTGAGATATTTTCATGAAATTTGGTACACCAACGTAGTCTGGCCGAAGGACCAAAGTTATTGAAAATGGTTCACATCGGACCACTCTTTCGACCATTGCCCTTATAAAAACTTATTCTGAAC
Source organism: Glossina pallidipes (assembly GCA_000688715.1). Taxonomy (NCBI): domain Eukaryota; kingdom Metazoa; phylum Arthropoda; class Insecta; order Diptera; family Glossinidae; genus Glossina; species Glossina pallidipes. Next base: position 1,333 of record KK500078.1, read on the forward strand.
AATCGCTATACGAATAACTGTAATAGACGAAATGGTGTAGAGGAAGCGCCCCACCATAGTGTAATATTTTCATATTTGATTTTAAATAATTTTTAATTTTATCAAAAATTGTTGTTTTCATAATCATTTCATCAATCAAAAAATTTGTTTTCATAACCATCTTTTTATTTTGTTTTTTCAATGAATAAATCTTTTCCTTCAATGAGGATATTTGCGTGTCATGTCGAAGTAAGGTAGAAAAGTAATGTTAACTTCTTATTGTTGCTCATGCTTGTAATGTTAAATAGGGGAGTTAAATAAATCAATGCGATAACCTGTTCTCGCATTTCTCGAAACTCTATAAAATCGAAAAACAACTGTACGCTAATTATAAGATTAATGAAAACTGCTTTCATTCCAATTTTATTTCCTTTAAAAAAAGCAAGAACAGAAAAGAAAAAAAACCTTTCTGATAAGTATAGATAAGGAAATCGTTTTTGAATTTATTAAAAATATTTAAACTAAAAATACTCCCCTATTAAATTGTTTTTATTTCATTTATATACGCATACAATAAAAATTTCATAAAAAAAAAAAAATTTTTTTTTTAACACATGAGCTTGATATTCTCCATACACATGCTTCAGTTCCATGCATGCACTTATATAATATATAATGTAAACATATAAATTGTTTTGAATAATATTTTATTGTTTTTTTTTTTTTTTTTTGATAATAAATGATAATAATAATTCTCAAGGCAATTATTTCAATATATTTATGTACCTGCTTTATGCTCTTTTAAAGCTCTATATAAGTCTTTTGTATCCAATGTTTTTTTCCTTCCCTTAAAAAACGTTGGTAGTGTGTAACTAAAAAAGGAAAAAAGAAGACGAGAGAGAGAGAGAGAAAATTTTATAAAAATGATTACATAATAAGCATAAGCATATATAAGTTGAATGAAGAGAATACTTACAAAAAACACAAACGTGCAAATATATTTGAACGTTCATAGGGATTTTGTGGTAATTCGTTAGGTTTAATCGACTGCATTTTGTTGATATATTATCTCTGCAATAATTCTGTAATAAATTATATCAATACAATCGATGCAATTATTTCCAAGATATCTCAGCCTAGCAGGGAGAGATATCTCATGCTAGTAAAGAAATATGATACATTCAAGTTAGATCGAATGTTTTCTAATATCTATCTAGTTAGACTGTATATGTTATTGGACATTGCATTATATATGGTATCATACATACATACATAGCATTATTTGTTTATAGTTCAAAACATTTAATAAAACAAAAGAAGCCGTTTCATTCCGCTTGGGCAAAGTTTTTTAAAATATAGCAATAGCTTGTCTGTGCTATCGGATAGTAGCGTAAAGCGAAAAACAATTTCTTCGATGAATGTTGCATATCGTATCACATACGCTTATGTGTTGTCATAAATATGTCATTTATTTATTTACTTATTCCGCTACATATGAAAGTTATCAACTGATATAAAGTATCTTAGAACTAAACTGCAGGTAAAAATATGATATCGAGAGTAAAGTAATGCATATTGTTATAGATCGCAAAAAACATACTACGACTAAGTGAATGGAATAAACATAACAGATTTCGATATTGTGCAGCAACATTAAATAGAAATAATTCAGTGGACAGAAAGAAAGGCACGTACGTGCATTTGGGTTCATTTAATCGTACAAATAAATAAAATTATCTTTATAGATAAATCTGTTTAAAAAAAGGGTAGCCATGATGCTAGTGATCTATCCGTAGAAGATCATCCTTGATGACATGTACACAATTCAGTGACGAATCAAACAACCAAGCATCCTACATATACCAAGCATCCAGAAGGACTTTTGAAATTGGTAGTTTGTCCCAAGTAAATTGCTTCGTAGTGCCTCGAAACCCTACTGGGTATCTTAAATGAATTTGTCTGACGTAAAATCGAAGACAATTCTCAACATCTCATTGTCTTTTTTCCGGTGTGAGTAGATCATGATGAGCATTAATCTACTTTCATACGACGCAAGCTTTAAATGAGAATATCATATAGTCTTTTGTCATATTGTTTTTGTTAGAGATATAATCACATACATCATCTAAGATTGAGGATATACTATATTTAGCCATCCAAAAATACGCGCCATAGTATAAATCTCTCTAATATTTTGATTAGCTTAAGATTCATAATATAAGTATATAAGATACTATAGTATATATACCTCGTTGGTATTAAATTCTGAATACAAAAACATGAAAAATTCCATATTCTTGATTAGCGCAAAAATCTCAATATACATATAAAAAGTATGTTTATTCTTGACCAGCATAAACTGCGAATACTCTCTCTATCTCTTTTTCTTTCTTTTCACATTCCCTTCTGACCAGCCCATGTCTTACACATATAGACGACATCTCCCCTGTGCGATTAGTCATCTAACAAAAAACATATACATTTACATCTACATTTTCGATTAACGGAAAGTTATCAGTCTAAGTATATAAAATATCCATATTCTTAATTAAGATAAAATTCCAAATCAATTTAACTATATCCGTCTGTCTATCTGGGATCCGTGTTAGAGAAAAGGCGTCAATCATAAAAATATTTCTACATTTTTGATTTATATGAAATGTCCGTCTTTCCCTCTGTCTATTTATAATGAACGATAAAATATGTTTGATGGATGCATAGACACGTCGACCTCCATGTGGTGATCCTGGGCCACGGTCTTTCGCGGGAAAAGAAAAATTTAATGCTTGACTATCTGTTATTTGACAAGAAGTTTTTCTCCTCGATAGCTTAGCGGTGCACAGGAAGAAGTTTTGTTTTCTTGATAAAAGTGCGCGGCTTTTCTAAACTACTACTATGGAGGAAATTCAAACTAGCTGCAGCCAGGCATAATTAGGCTGTAGAATTTTGCGACGTAGATTAATAAGCGAAAGCATGGAGCAGGCCACGTCAGTTGTATCCGCGGATGCACATATATCTTGGAAAAGGATAATTTGGATTTGGCTGACCGAAATTGTAGCGTAGATGTAACGGCAGACGTGATTACGGTCGCGTAAAGTAATACTGAAGGGTTTATGGGCCAAAGGTGATTTTTGAATCCCTTCTCATATAACGAAAATTGAAGTTCATACGACAAAGCTTTATGATGAAAATTCACATCATAATAGTAATTTAACATACAAAAATTGACTGCAGCAAATTTAGACCATCTCGGCCTATTTTTTGGATCCTAGTAAGCATTTTCCCGAAAATTGATTCTTTGCAGAGCAGAAACGTCTAAGTTTTACTGTGTGGAGATGAAAATTAACCCACAATAGTAATTTCATACAAAAATGAACTCTACAAGATTTTGGACCATCTACGACTCATTTTTGGATCTTGTAAGGCGGATGTAAGGATTAAAATTTGAACTACATTAGGTTTCGTTTTGGGCCCATTTAAGGGTGTGAAGAACATATAAGCAAATTTTGATAGATCACTGTGGGCAAACCATGTCCTGTGGAAAAATGAAATTAGGATAGAGTGAATCCTCTATTAATAGCCTTTTCCAACGATGTGCAGGTCATATTTGGCTCGGATATTACGTTAAATATGGAAATTTTTAAAGAAGCCATAAAAAAATCCTCCGAGCAAAACTTAACACACAGCCTTGCGAAGGTTATTAATAGAGGATTCGCCCTGCCCCAGTTTCATTTTTTCACAGGATATGGTTTGCCCACAGTAGCTAAGCAAACTTTCGCTTTATCAACCTCATTCATGACATGGTGTAAAACTACTGACTTTTCAAATATTAATTAATTTACATAAATACATGTTTTGTTTCTTATATTTTGTAAAAAAAATTTCCCAAAAGTTTTATTTTAAATGAATTTTGACTTAAATCCCTCCAAGACTTCGTTTTATAGAATTCTGTTAAGGGCTTAGCAGAGCTCTGTCAAAAAAAAAAAAAGGTTCATGTCTTTGCTAGTTATTTTTAAATATAACTTCACACCCTTGGTCCATTTCCACAAAAAAGCATTTTTGTGTTCTATAATAGAATTAAGAAATGTCTTAGACAATGTGGAGTAGGGTATGTAATGGTCGCCCCAGCCCGACTGTAACGTTTTCACGTGTTTTTAAAATACAGTTGCGGTAAGTTATGCGTGAGTTAAGCGGGATGCATCTTTGCGAGGAAACGCTTTGCTTACTTTCCGAAACATTGTCTCGCCTGAAGTCACTGAAATTGACAGTTTTGTCTAAAAGTAATTGAGATTAGGGTACATTTTGAATGCATAGTCACGCGAAAAGGAAATTTGTAAAAAAAAAAAAAAGAAGAAGAAGAAGAAGAAAATACCTAATCGATGGGAAAAATGGAATTATTAGAGACAAAACAATTCATAATTTCTTCGAATTTAAACTTATACAGGAAAACAAAACGATATGTACACACATAAATATATATATATATATATGTATATATATACGTATATATGTGCATAGAAACGTGACTTCAACTAAAATATGCGCAGGTAAGTGCAATTTAACAGAGTCAACTATCGTTATATTACTGTGCATTGTTCGCACAAAATCTAAACATGTTTTTGTATTTATTGACGATACGTACGATACGTGTTCAGTTTACCGTGACAAAAGGTTTAACGTCTTCATTGAATTCCTTTGAAAATGAAATCTAAACTGAAAAGTTTCATATTCACTTGAGAAAACAAATAAATGACAAGTTTATTTTCCATCATAATATGCTTTGTAAATCAAGAATTGAAGCAAAAAAAAAAAAAAATAAAAAACATTACATTAAAAATAGATATTTTCCTCGTCACTTCTTGAAAATCATACAAAAAAAAAGAAGCATTTTGGGAAGTTATTCGCTTTTCAATACAAATACAATGAAAATTCATTACAATGACATGGCAATCAATTGGTAATTAACTGAAACGAAAAGCCTTAAAAAAAACAGTTTTTTTTTTTTTGCAAGAACAAACAAGTAAAAAACACAATAGTTGGCCACGGAATACCATTGTATAACCAACGCCATACCTACAGTTATTCATATAACGACTTTCGAAATAGGTTGCTGTAGGGGAAGTGGTCGAAAAAATGAGCCGATCCGAATCATTTTCAGTAGCCCTCGTGCTTGAGCCTCAAACCTTCGGTATGCCAAATTTCATCAAAATATCTCATAAATTGCGTGCTGCAGGTTGAATAAAAGAAAACAAGACGGACAGACAAACTTAAATTGATTTAAAAAATGATTCTAATTCTTTGCGTGGCTTTTCCTCAGGTGTTGCATACATCCGCACAAGCATAATATATCCTTGTAGTGTTCGAAGGCAAATTGTTAGTCACAGCATCGACTTCACTTCCAATCTGCGATATCTTGGAATGCGACTAGATATGAAATTAGCATTTGCGGAACATATTAAGAAGCCCTGGCATCTGCCACCACCTTGTGCAAGCTTATACCAAACCAAAACTGGCCATGCGTTAATTTACCCACAGCCTTAGCGCAAATGATGTACACCGCACTCATTTGGGCGAAGTGAGTAGTGCAAGGTATGTACGTATCTCGTATGAAATTTAGAAGCGGCTCAAAGGCTTTATACGCTGAGAATTATATCAACCTATCGCATGGTCTCAACATCAACTACAGCAGTCCTGGCAAGCATGTTACTCATCGAGCAACTGCTTAAAGAGTAGCTCTATTTCTACAAAACGAAGAAGGAAACAAGGACAACGGCAAGAAGGTAACACCGACATCCGGGGAGTTAAAGTTAACTATCCGCCAGAGTACATTAACGGAAAGACAATAACGAGGGGAATACGACACAAAAGGAAAGTGGATTTGCATCATCGTTCCAAATCTTGAACAATGGGTGGGAGAAAAACACGGAGAAGTGAATATTTTCCGAACGCAAGTTTTGACTGGTCATGGAAATTTCTCGAGTTATCTCCGCCGTTTCAACCAATGAGCGAATAACGCCGTGCTAAAGCAAGAACGACGACGCGCAGCACACTGTTTTCGTCTGTCCGGCCTGAGCATATTCGAGGAATATGCTTTCCACATCTCTGGAAACAGAAACTATGCCATGTGACCACCTAGCGGTTATGCTGATGGACCAAAAATTCGCCAGTTTTTTGCATGACATCGTTTGGTATAACGCCACAACATGGCGACATCTGAATTTCTAACCTCATGCAAAGACGGGGCACATAGGATCAACAACCCACAAGCGCCCATCTCGAAGTAATGCGAGCGCTGCCGAGAGGGGTTTTTATCCCTTTATATGGGCACTAATTGCCAGTGTACAGCATTTTATGTCAAAAAAAAAAAAAACATCGTACCCTTGTATAACAAGCGACCCACAACACTCACGAGATGTACACACAGTAGGTGTATAAACACGATGATGGTCAGACAAAAACAAGCGACGAGAGATCTACACACACACATTCAGCCACAATCTCGAAAGTGTATTCCCGGGAAATAAGTGTTATGCCAATATATTTACCAATCGATCACTCATTATAGCTAAGCTCGGACAACAACCATGATTAAAGTGTGCTCTACTGCATTAGGAATTGAAGCCGGGTATGCCGAATTCAAAGTCGCACTTCTTATCTGCTAATCTATGTGGAATGCCAGACTTATTTAAATGTACGCATATGTCGTTTTCCGGATCCAACTCGAGATTCTACAATCTTCTAACCATTATTCAAGAAAAAGGCAACCCTTGTGTTAGTGTGCAAACTGGGCACCATATTTACACGCTCCATCCTTGGTCCACGTTAGCAGATTTTTGAACTTAATAAGGAACTTTTTGCACCCTTTATCAAGCGTGGTCCAAGGGAAAATTCAGTCTAAGCGCATTTATACAATACTCGGAACAAGTTGTCATAGACTCTTATTACCCCCACCCACCAATTGAGAAAATTTGTTAAGCTTGTCTGTCCGTCTTATACAGCTCGCAAATTTTTGAGATATTTTGATAAAACTTGATAGACCTTTGCCGTGATTGACCCAAGTACGAACCCTGAAAATGATTCAGAACGGATCACTTGCCCTATAAGGCTTAACTTTGAAGAGTCTTTATATGTATGACTTAATACTTATTTAAGTGAAGTGGTGAGCCGTAAATATTTTTAAAATTTTGAAAATTTAGTTTCGAAAGGGAGAAGATTCTTATTATTTTGATAACTATGAAGCAATCAAGTAGCAAGGACTGACTTTACTTAAAACGTAATCTGAGATAGAGACAGTTATAGGAACAAAGCTGAGTACATTTTGTTCTTTTAGGACAAATTTGTAGAAAAATCTGTAAAACTAATTTCAAATGACAGGCGGACAGACGGACACACAGCGGAGCTTCATTTAATCGATTCCACTATGGGCTCTAATCCATCGATGATTCTAAGAGTTTGGTTTACATTTAAAGAAGAAACGGCCCTGGATCGTGCAGCCTACCTTTAAAGAAGCTGCCAAAGAATTAGGCCTGCAATATAATGCATCTGCATGGGTAACGTGATCAAATACCGACTAAAGCTGCACAATTTCTTTACGTGCAATAAATCAGCTACAAAGCGACTGTTTAAATATACCACTCAGTGAGTTGAAGCTACTAAGTACTCATTGCGAGCATTCTTGTATACATATATTCTTATATATGTACATAGATTTATGAATTAGTGATAAGAATTGGAATAAAACCGCAGCACTTATAAGAACTTGTAATAATGAAAAAGAAAAACCTCTGATTATAATAATTAAACAAAAGCAAGGAAATGAATCACGTTTCGTTTCGCAAAAAAAAAAAAAAAAAAAAAAAAGCAAAAAGGAAAAATAATAATAATTTTTACAAACATATCCTCGTCAATAGAAGGCGCTTAGCCTGGCAATACTTTACCATGAAGACGTACCCTTGTGGTCTACAAGCTTTTTGCTAATTGGAGTGGATATTGCTTTAGATAGCTTGGAAAGATTTTCAATCTAAACTTTTTATCCTCCAAAAAAAACTTACGCACAAAATTTAAATGATTCATGCCGTATGCGACGTGTGACGCCATCTTATTGAAATCACATGTCGTCCATATCTATGTCTTGCAATTTAGGCACAAGAAATTTTAATGTTATGTCGCGATAGCGAAGATCTTAAACAGTTGTTCGTTAAGTTAATTGCAACATTTTGCCTTTTTACCGCACCCAACCCACTTGTGATAAAAGAAAATATTAAATTTTTTGAAGAACTTGAGATAGAACTACTTTTCATTATAACTTTTCACTTTTTGCATCGATCGAAGCTTGTCTGTCCGTCCGCCCGCCCATCCAGCTCACATTTTTTGAAATATTTTCCGATCGAATGGGATTCACTTTTTGCATCGATCAAAGCTTGTCTGTCCGTCCGTCCGTCCATGCAGCTCACATTTTTTGAAATATTTTGCGATCGAATGCGATCCACTTTTTGCATCGATCAAAGCTTTTCCGTCTGTCCATCCATCCGTTCTGTTCCCTTGTCACCAACCTACAAGCCGCATTTTTTCAAATATTTTTGTGATCGATTCGAAATCGCTTTTTCAATCGATTCGTCCGTCCGTCTGTCCATCCAACTTGTTCTCTTGTTGTCAACCTACAAGCCGCATTTTTTGAAATATTTTCATGTCATTTGGCTCACCAACATATTTTGGTCCAAGGAAGAACGCTTTAGAAAATGATTTAGATCCAACCATTTTTGCGACCACGTCTCATACAATGTTTTATTTTAAAAAGTCTTTAAATGAATAATTTAATGGTGGACCTTGTCCCGCCCTAGTGTTTGGACTTGTTTTTTTTTTTTCGGGAATTAATTTATTTTTATTCAAATACTGGCCAATCATAAGGACATCAGTACTTTCTAAAATCCTCTACGTATTTCTTTAACTGTTCTCTTGTTGGTCTTTAGATACAAATTTGAATCAACTACACTGCTTACCACGTAACCCCTTAAGTGTAAGGATGTCTTGCAACAATTGCTTCGTTGTTGTCATTTGTTAAGACTATTAGCTGAATAGACCAGAATCTCAACTTAATCTACGAAATAAATGCATTTTATAAAAAAGAGTATCGTACAACCTAAATGGACCTACAAAGATATCAATCTAAAATTCTGCACTTTATTGTTCATGCCCCGTGGATCGTCAGTAACAAAACTCAGATCTCCCCATTCATCAAAAGTCTAATTCAAAACATATCTTTAAAATATCTGGCCAGGCCGAGTAGTCACATAAACCCTTGGCAACATCTCTCTTGGATGAATCGAATGAAATAAAAAGATTGAAAAGACCTCGCATGCTGGATCTTCCATTTAGAAATTATTCTTAACTTAGCCAGAGAATAAATTCTGAGACTAAAGTTCTGAAGCACTAGCATCTAAGGCTATCGGCTTTATTGCAAACTCGGCCGCACTTGAGATTTGAACCGACGCGACCCACGACTGAATTGTTAGTCAAGGCCGTTTGCCTGCTCTTCTAAATTTATATAGTCAAGGCCCTTTGCCTGCTCGATTACTCTCAGGCGGATCATTTAGAAATTTATTTAATATTGTTCTTCAACAAATTTGAATAAATCTTCTAAATTTATATAGTCAAGGCCCTTTGCCTGCTCGATTACTCTCAGGCGGATCATTTAGAAATTTATTTAATATTGTTCTTCAACAAATTTGAATAAATCTTCTAAATTTATATAGTCAAGGCCCTTTGCCTGCTCGATTACTCTCAGGCGGATCATTTAGAAATTTATTTAATATTGTTCTTCAACAAATTTGAATAAATCTTCTAAATTTATATAGTACTTTTTTATTTATTTAAAGATCATATCTATATTGTTATATGGCGATTTTTAGAGGCAATAACCTCTGTTATTTTCCTCATCTTGATATAACATTTACTTATTATCTTTTTGAATAGATTGTGGATTATATATGTAATTAAAAACAAGTAAAAAAGTTATGTTCAGCGGGGTCCGAATCTCGCATACCCATCACTATGCCTTTCGCATTCTAGTCGCCAAGTTCTTTTATTTGATACCCATATTCCGGGTATTATTAAGAAAAAATTGATCCGCCAGGTCACGGTCTCTACCAGAGAAATAAATTCTAAGACTAAAATCTTAAAACACTAGCATCTAAGGCTATCGGCTTTTATTAAAAAACTCTACCGGACTTGATCGCTGCCAAACCGATATGATTCTTTCGACAAGGTATCGCCATAATGCCAGAAAGATGGGAAACAATGGAGAATATTTTGCTTATTAGATTTTGTACGAAATTTTTTCTGAATTAATTTTTCTGAATTCAAGAGAAAAAAATGATCAAAATAAATGCAAGCACACCCATCACACCAATAATCAACACGACGATATATACCTATACTCTTTCCCAAGATCTCACATCCGTCGGCGGCGTATCCATGCATTACGTAACTTTAAAAGGCTGCAATAAACGAAATTGACAACCGAATCCTAGCCTTTCCTTAGTTGATGGCCGTAGATATTCTGCGAAGATAGTTAAGATCCATAAGCAGTAAGCATAAGCCTGTTACTATAAAAATTATTAATCGTAAAAGTGACACAAACAATTTCCATGATCGGCGACATGCCCATAATTCAAAAAAGATATATATTGCAATTTTTATAGAACCCACTTAAACGATGATTAACGCCGATTAATGAAATGCTTAACATTTTTATATTCATCACCGACGGACGAGGGGTATATTTATTTTGTCAACACGTTTACAACGCCCAGAAGGCATCATCAGGGACCCCACAAAGTTTATATATTCTTGATCACCATCAAATCCTAAATCGATGTAAGTATATCCGTTTGCCCGTCTGGCCGTCTGTCCGTCTGTATAATGTCTGTTGTAAGCATTTTCCTGGCTGCAAAAATGAAGCTTTCGATTTCAAATTTGGCAAAACCAGTGCAAGCTCTTGCACGCATGTTGGTATTGAAAATGAGCCAAATCGGTCGAAGGGCACGGCTACGGACGCACGTAAAACGGGAACGCCTCTGTTTTTCAAAGGGAATGAAAGATTGGATTTTTGCTCATTCCTCTTAAACTACACCAAGTAAATGTACAAAATTTTGGAAACATACTCTTTGGGCGATGCTGTAGCATTTGTGCATAGAAATGGAAAAATTTGACCACGCCTACCCATTGTTATAGCGTATCAAAGTTTAATTCTTTTTTCAATAGCTTTACAATGCGCACAAACAAGCTTCAAAAACCTCATAAACTATACTCTTGAATGTAACCAAACATGTCCGCCTGTTCGTCTGTCCATCTGTCTATTTGCTTAACTTTGTAGTGTTTGTGTTAAACATTCTCTCGTGAAGATATCGCCTACATACTTGCAAAAGAATTTCGAATTTGCCTAAACCTAAATCTAAAGAACATGCCTACAACGTCCACATGCCTATACGACAAAATCTTTTATTTTGAAAGAAGAAGAAGAAATCAACTGCGCCCACTCCATATTACAGAGCATAAGAATTTTGTCCTTTTACTCCTTTAGTCTTTTCTTGGGATAAATGTGATGTGATGGGTGTAATAGATTCGGTTCTGACCGAATTTAATTTTCTTACTTTTTTTTTTTTTCTTTGTTCACTATAACTCTTCTCAATTTACTTTTTTCTTCGTTACTCAAATTTATGATGATTTTTGCAAATATTTAGACATGAACGCACAACATTTTCGTAATTTAAATTTTGCTATGCTATTAGGACCCGAACAACAACACAACAACACGTTCAAACTCACATATTTAGCGGTTAACTTTTTTTTATGTGTTTTCGTTTATTCCGCTTCAATATTTCACAATTGTTTCTATTTTTTTTTTTGTGTAAAAATTTCCTATAGACAGAAAAAAAAAAAATGATTCATTCATTTTATTCGGTGCCAGCAATCTTTTCCGTTCTCCCTTTTTCTTACGGTTTAATTGGTCATGAAATTTCAAAAACTAGCCGGCTTTAAAATATTTACAAGAAAAACACATGGTTTTTTTTTCTAAAACTTTCATAAAAAAAATAAATAAATAAGAAAAGCACTATGGGGAGCTACCACCAGCCATTAAATACCAGGCATTACACTGCAGTCAGTCGTGTGATTACTTTTCAAAATAAGGCGTTGTATGAGAAGTGATTGATTAAGTGGTCCGCTCGGAACCATTTTCGGTAGCCTTCGTCTTTGGGTAAAAAACATGTCAGTGGGAACCCACGGCCAACCATTAAATACCTTACAGCACCTTACAGTGAATCGTATAACGCCTTATGCTGAAACGTGTTTGAGTAAATGGTCCGATCCGAACTATTTTCTATAGCATTCGTCTTTGGGCCAAAATATGTCGGTGTGAAAAATTTCATCAAAATTTCTCTAAAATTGGGGCTTGTAGGATAAACACAAGAAAATAAGACGGACGGACGGACAGACAGACAAGCTTAGATCGATACAAAAAGTGATTCTGTATCGATCAATATAATGAAAAACGGTTGAATCTCAAGTCCTTCTGGATGCTGCATACATTTGCACAAACTTAATATAACCGTGCACAATAGTAGTGGAGCGATGTAAGACATAAAAAAAAAGGAAATGTCGAAAAAAGGCAATCAGCATTTTTTTAGTAGAATTGAAGCAGGTATGCGAAGTGAGGCCTGCTTTTTTAAAAGTTAACCACAGAGCAGATAGAAATCGCAAACTTAGATTTTTTTTTTTATCCCAACCGCCTTACAATTTAAAAGAACACCTGTTTTTTCTAATCATAAACTGATTTATGTCCCTCTAGCCTTCACTTGTAAAAAAGGGATACTACTCTCACCCTTTTCCCAGTTCGTTCATCTTAATTAAAGATTATCCCTGACGGCACGTCCGATTTATATAAACAATTAAAGTATGCATCTCAAGGTTTTTTCAAATATCTATTCAAAATATTGAAGTCTTTATCTACGAATACTTATGTATTTCATTCGCTATACCTAACACATTCCGACTGTCAGTTTAAGGGGATGAACGATTGTAACCATCTTTTTGGACATTTCTTTTTGGAGTGGAACGAAAACGAGGGGAATACTAAAATTTCAGGGAAGGCATTAAGCATATCATTAAGTATTAGAAAAATAAATTATATTTGAAAAATAGTAGAAAATGGCAACACCACAGCTGTTATCCGACCAGCGCCTTAGCAAGCAGCATAACTGATCTAAATTTGATTTAAAAAAAAAAAACCCATCTAATCTAAATTCTTATATCTAGTGAAACGTGTAAAGGTTTTTGAAAAAGATTGATTTCTGCGTAGTTGGCGCGTGCTTAAATGAAAAAGTGCAATTTTCGCCCGTAAAAGAGGTCGCTCTCTGAATAAATAAGAACATTATAGACGAGCAAGGCTGACTATTAGATACTCTACACCAGTTTGCCTAATACAGTTATCTCGTTACAAATTATCTTCATGCAAATGCATAGTTTTCATGAAAGCCCCCATGTTGAAGGAATCTTTATATGCTTACAGACGTACGTGATCCAATTTTGATTCCTACGTCACTAGGTGGCCATTATGAACTAATCTTCCCCATGGAATATTAAAAATTATACCTTTGTATAAAGATTCAGTTCTCCTAAGAACGGTTGGTTATACGGGAGTGGGTCCAAAAAATTGTCGCAGTTGAACCAAATTTGTCATACCCATTGAAAATGTCCAAATGCTATTACGGAGAGCGAGTTTTATCGAGAAATTTCGAAAATTGCATAGTTTTTCCTTATAACGACATTCCAAAATAGGGCGTTATAAGGGATGTGGTCGAAAAAGTGGAACAATTCGAACCACTTTCAGCGTTCGTGCTTGGGTCAATAGGCGAAGATGTATCAAATTTCATCAAAATACCTTAAAAATTTACGAACTGAACAAGACGGACAGACAAGCTTAAATCATTTTCTGACTTGATGGGTACCATAAAAGTGAAGTTGTTCTGAGTAGTGTATACTTGCGCTTAAACTTAATATACCCTTGCATCACGCCTGACGTAGAGTATAAAAAGGTCTTTAACGTGGACCAAGTGTGGAGCGTGTAAATATGATGCCCAGTTTGCACAATAATGCAAGTGAAACGTGTTGCTTATTTTTTAAAGTATGATTAGAAGATTGTACAACTTTGAGTTGGATTCGGAAAACTATATATATATATAGTAAGTAAGTGTTTTTCAATAGCATTTGTCCTTGGATCAAAGCTCCAAAATTCACCAAAATGTCTTAAAAATCACGACCTATAGCTTGAATACAAATTTGCACGGACAGACAGAAAGACGGATAGACAGAATCATTTAATTTTAAAAATGCTTATTGAAAAAATCCTGCACATTTCACTAGAGATTATCGTAAGAAATTCAAATGAAGAAAAAGAAAATTGCTTGAGTTGTGCTGCTTGCTGATTTAGGAAACTGGGTTTCGTGATAAATACGTTTAAAGCTTTAACATGTGCCATGCACATATAATTTTTTATCACAATAAATTTTTCATTATTTTTTTATATTAATTTCCGTTTCCAGGATCACAAAACTGCCCTTCAAAGTTCAAATATTCTTCCTCCTGTTCTTTTCTCGGAAATTTCATGCCACAACCAGCCCGTTTCCTGTGAAAGAACGCTCAACTGTCTTGATCAAGTTAGTGTCGACTTCAAAAGTATTTGATTAGGTATCACATATCCATCTTCAAAACTTGCATGATTTTTAGAATCCTATTCATATCGTCAATACATAGCAATGTCAGTCGCCAAGTCCAAGGCATTTTACTTATGAAAAATCCCAAACTTTCAGGGAAAAAATATTTTGCGGTTAATGAATTCGTTTCCACGAAAGAAGCGCAAAAAAATCAATTTTTTGATAAATACACAGTCATCTATCTATTCACTCAATGAATGTTCAAAATCACATTCACAAAAAAAAAAAATAAATAAAAAATTCATAATGAAATTTGAGTTATTTGCCGTCCGAAATCTCTTATTCATAATTCAAATAAGACATTTATATGCTTTTTTTCTATCATGATATTAATTAGTTGGGAGAGAAAATCTTTATTTTTATTGCTGTTACTGTAAACTTTTATATATATATATAAATTTTAAATGTAAAATAATTCCCACATAAACAGACATCTTATCACACAAATATTTATTTAGTGGTATAAAGCCACCACTTCGTTATTGTTTAATAATTTCGCTTCGCCTTTGCTTATATTCCTTTACAAACTTTGTTCAAACCTATTAATATTGTTATATTGTTGTTGTTCTTTAAAAAGCAAAGACCGAAACAGCAACAACAACAACAATAACTAACTAACGTGAACACTTGCGTTGAAAGTAAAAACAGATTCGAGATATAAATGTTACAAAAAGCAGAGAGAGAGAGAGTAAATAAAATAGAAAATATAGTGAAGAAAAGAGAAAGAGAGAGGGGGAGAGAGAAGGAAACGTATTTTCAAGTGCAAATTAACTTTCGAGTAGAATAATGAAAATAACGGTATATGCCTCTTACAAGCATATGGAAAATAAGTCAACAACTTGCACTAACGTAATTACTATGAGAAAGTATTACAATTTTTCCTCTTTTTGTTTTTTTTTTTTTTTTATTTTTTACTTAGTACCCATAAGTCGGTATGATTAATTATCTAATCACGTGTGAGCCTAATAATAATAATAAAAACAACAAGAACAAGCGAACCAAAAAGAATTCAATTCTTTTCGAATATTCTTAAAATTCATTTTGCACATAATTACAAATTTCGTCATCGTCATTATTACTTAAACTTTAAACCCATCAAATATACAAATATGCGTACGTGTATGTGTGTCGGCAACAAGAACAGAAATTTTGCTACCTGGAGTTTTAAAAACTATAAGACAAAAAAAAAAACAAAAAAGAAACAATTTACTATTTGATATATAAAGGAGAAGAAAAAATCTTTTCTTATTATTTGTCATACATTCACACAATTCACAGGATTTCCGATTGTTTAAAAAAAATATTTTCTATTGATTTTTACATACTTTTTTTTCGTTTTTTGTTTTTTTTTTTTTTTTTACTTATATTTGTGTACTTTTATATTTTCTAAATTTCATTTCTTCATATTAAATACTTTTATGTACATATATGTATAAGCGGAAAAAAAAAAAATTCTAAACAAATTGCCAAAAATCACACAGTATAAAACAGAACAAACACTTTAACCCCGACCGAGACCCTTATATTATTATTTCTCGCACAAGCGGTCGCGACAAGAAATTTGCACATCAAAAAAAAAAAAATTTGCACTGAAAAAATATATGAAAATGTTTTTAGATTTATATTCATGTAAGCAAGCAAATATTAAAAAAGGTGGTGATTCCCTTATTCTCTTTATTTTCTCTCTCTCTCTCTCTCAAAAGCGAGTAAAACAGACTTTTTTATAATAACAATTACTCTGATGATGCCAAGTAAATAATCAAAAAAATCTCTCTCTCAGAGCGAGTAAAATTTTACCCTAAAAATTCCCAGCAATATTCTGATATCGCCAAGTAAAAATACGTTTTTTGCTTAAGCGTCTGCCAGCAACTACACAAAGAGCAAAATTTTAAACTGAGAATATAGGAGAGAAAAATAACAGAGGCAGCGAAATGCGAAATGGATGTTCCAACATTTCCGTCAAAACTGAGATTCGAAAATTCTTGGCGACTTTTAGTATATCTGCTTTAAAGAACAGTAGTAACGCTGTTAATTAACAGCCACTTGCATGCTTGTTCTTTCATTTTCGTTATTTGTATGGGCACGGATTCTGTTAATAGTTTCTTGACACGACGTGTACTCTCAAATGTTTACAAAGGCATATAATTGACAATAAATTGGGCAATCGTAGCCAAGAGAGAGTGATTTTTTAACAGAGGAGGCATCTTTTTTCAACATAGGAGGCATATTTTAAACAGAAGCGGCATTTTTTCAACAGAGGAGGCATATTTTTCGTGGACGATGTGATACATTTTTTCCAATGAAACAAGAACCACAATAGAAGAAAGATTTGCTATCTGTTCGATCCTGTTCGCCTGGCGCGCCTGGTGCAATGTTTGCTGTTAATACACGAAATTGTGACTGTGTGGCTGAGCTGCAAAAACTTGATAACTCTCGCAATACGCAAAAGCATATATAATTCTTAATATGCTTTCAAGCAGCAGGTATTTCTATAATAAATGTAATAATTTGTTTTCTTTTAATCGTTTATTTTAAAGAATTGCAGGATTCTTTGACAAATTTTAACGAAAATTTTCATAAGTCGCTGTTTTTCGTACATACACATTTACATACATACCATAGCCCATATCGTGCAAATGTTTAAGAGAATGCGACCTCATATCAAAAAATTATTAACAGAATCTTTGCCCTTACAAATGATGAGAACGAGGGAGCGGACATAGAAATGGGTGCTAATTAACAGTGTTACCACTGTTATTGATAACAAACACACAAAAAGTCTCCAAGAATCTCCTAATCTCAAATTTAAGGAAAATTTTGGAACATCTATATATTTCGTTGTCTCTGCTTGTATTTATGTAAGCGAACATTAAAAAGTGGTGCTTCTCTTACTCTCTTTATTTTTTTCTCTCTCTCTCTTCTTCAAACGCGTGTAAAACAGAATTTTATAGTAACGATGTTCTAGCAATACTTTGATGATGCCAAGTAATCAAATAAATCTCCTCTCAGAACAAACAAAATTTTACACTAACAATGCCCGGCACTATTATGATATTGCCAAGTAAAAACTCGTTTTGCTTAAGAGCCGGCAACTAGGACACAATTATACAGCATAATTTAATTTAATACTTCGCTTAGTAATATTCTCTTTTAAGTGATGCCAAATTACTATTAGAAAAATCGCTTCGTTTTCTTATAATGTAATATCGTCTTGAATGGGTTTTCAAGTGTTGTTGAGAATATCAACATTAAAATAATTGCTACATAATTATTCATGTAAAAAAAATTGTAGCCGATTTGAAACGATGGTTGTACCCTACACTACTTGCGGCACAAGAGAATATATTAAGATTGTGCGGATGTTTGCAACACCAACAAGGACTTGAGATAGATCCGCATTTTATTATAACGATCGATTCAGAAAGTAATTCTGAAACACTTTTTAATCTCGTCTGTCCGTCTGTCATGCTTTCTTGTGTTGAACCCGCAGGCCACAATTTTTAAGATATTTTGATGAAATTTGATACTTTGACGTGTTTTGATGCAAGGACGAACAATATTGAAAATAGTTCCGAACGGATCACTTTTTCGACAACTTCCCATGTAACATCCCAAGTTGCAAAATCGCTAGATGAATAAGTTTGGGGTTATATGATGAGTATGATGGGGGTTTGTTATGGCTACCGTCCCACTACAGTGTTTTTACTTGTTTTAATTCTCACCCTGCGATATCAGCAAACTTTTATCATCATTAGCTGGGGAAAACTTAAAAAGAATCAACTTTTAAGTATTTATAGGCAGCAGTGTGCTAAGACAAGAACAATAAGAAAACAGTTCCAAAAGCGTTTGCTCCTCCAACTCCTTCTAATCGTAATTTGAACGCATGGACAGAAGGACATATGTTATTAAATAAGTTTTGGTATTCTGGGGCATAACCACGTAGCTAAAAGTCAGCTGCTTAGCAAGATCAGGTAAAAGTTGCTTAAAAATATATGCACTATAAAGGAGTTTCTATGCTCGCTTCAAGCAAGCAACAAAACTTAATATAACTCTGACGGCGTAATGCATAAGAACAATTTTGATTTCTATGCTTAACAACATAAAGTGAAAGCAACTATATAGACATTATGTCTATTAAATTGGAAAATTCTTCAGAATGTAACGGTTGACTTAGTTAGCCTAGTGTTGCCGTAGACTGTGTTCACTGGTTGAACGTTTCCAATTTCAAAGTATAATTTAAGGATGATTTTTTTTTTGACACAAGCAACTGAAGATGTATTGAAATCTTGTTTAAGCGACTTTTCGTCCGGTCGGCGATTGCCTAATGGCATTTTTTTATGAAAAATTTTTCTCAATTATTTTTCTTTTGCTTTAATAAAAGAATTTATCATCCTGGGCAATTAAATTAAACTGATCAGATGTATGAACGAATAAGATATCACTTTCTTTACGTCATTGTTACCTGGATAACTGTACATTTGTTTTACTGTACCTTTGTACTTTCTTTTTAGACTTTACACCACTTGTGGTACGGTTCAGGGGGATACATTAACACCAGAACTACCGAGTATGTCACCTTCGATCCTTCTTAATTTGCGATCACAAAAAAAAAAAAAAAACGGTTACAAGGAATGTAATGTTCGAAAATTTGTTGGTCACTATTATTTATATAAAAAGATCTTTGAATCATTTTCTCCCTAACTGGCCTAGTTTTCGAGATGCCGATGAAATGCACCTACTTCTACAGAAAGGGACCATTTTGAACCCTTGACGACAGGAAACTGAAATTTGATATAAGCATTTCTTGATCGATTAAGAATTTTAAGCGATTAACAGTTAGCTGTGATCTGTTTTTGTGCTCGGTGAAATGGGAAAAATTGACCACACCTACCCAATATTATAGTGTATCAAAATTTAATTTGTTTTTTTTTTTCAATATCTTTATAACACGCAGAAACAAAATGCTGCAAAGTATATGAATTCCTGACCACCTTCAAATTCGGAATACACGTAAGCCCGTCCGTCTGCCCAACTCTGTAACATCTATAATACATACTCTGTCTCCTCTTTACAAAGAAGATATCATACACAAATTCGCAAAGCGGCTTGAAAATGGCCCAAACACTTCAAGGAATCCGCCGTCTATAACACTCGCACGTTTATACAACCTACATTAAGGACAAATTTGCTTTCCCGTATCGTTTGCTTTTGAGTTTTGCAATTTTTTTCCATGCGACTTCTTCTCAGAATAGCGCGTTATATGGGATGTGGTCGAAGCAGTGTATCGATGCAACCAATACCGTTCATCCTTGCTACTAAATTTCATAAAAATGTCTCAAAAACCGCGAGAGACGGACAGACAGGCTAGATGAATTCAGTTTATTATTCTGAATCGGTCGGCATAATAAGAAAAGGGTCTATTTTAAGCCTTTCTGTGTGTTACATATGTCCGCACTAACTTAATATATCGGTACACCAAAGTGTATAAAAAAAAAAAAAATCACGCAAATTATATTTTTGCTTCTTTTTTTGGTAATCTTTTATAGGACAACGTTGACGGGTATAAAAAACTCGGTGGCAACCGAACATACTTTGCTCAAGTTCGCTATATATTTTCTTATTGTCGAAAAAGCTTACTGTCATTCTACATCCGTTGGCTTATTTACCAACGACCTACTGTGGACCAATTTCAATATGGTCCAAGGTGGACATCCGGTTTTTTCCTTTGGCATAATTTATGGGTTCTATCACTAACCGGACTTTTGTCCGTCCAATTTACACATCGCAAACTATACGAGCCCCCAGAAGGGTGAGTTTAGCCATCAAAAGATGCCACACGTTCTTAAGCACGCCTTACAAAACATAACACGAAACATTGGTGTTCCAAGATATCCAAAATCCTCCCCTTCACTTTACTCTCATATGCTTCGAGCAGTCACAAAAATATTATCTAAAAAAAAGAGGAGGGAAAGCAACTTTCGGCTGCGTTTCTGCTTTATGTTCTTCAAATTTGATGGTAATTACACTTTTTTTTTTTCGTTTTATTTGTAAATTATAAAACAGTAAGAAAATCTAGTACGAAGCAATGTTCCTTACGCGACCAAAGCAGAGGCTGTGCTCGACTCGTATTTCCAGTTCGGAGGAAGTACACTTTTCGTTTTATAATAGCGAGCTAATCTATGGATACGAGACTCAACCAAAATCAAACGGAATTTTCCATCCTTATCCTTGCGATTACGCTCTAAATGCTTGCGTATAGCAACGGCCTTTTTAATCATATGATATAAATCTTCAGGTATGTCAGGTTTAAGTCCAACAGATTTCATAATGCGTAAAATTTTATTGCCATTAACGAATCGCACTTGGGCCACACCATGTGAATCACGAAGTATGATACCTGGAAATTTAAGAAAAAATTTCTAGCATTATTGCTTTTTTTTAGAAAAGAAAAATTATTCTCCATTACCTATTTTGGATGGAGTTAAACCTTTTTTGCCTAATTTTTTAATTTGTTCTTTAACATCTTCGGCGTTTAATTTCAACCAAGATGGAACAGTTCTTCTGTAAGGTAAAGCTGATTGGGATATACCCTTACTGTAAGCAAGAAAAGAAAAAAAAGTTAATCGCATGTCTTCCATACACCAAACACACACACACACATAACAAGCGACACACTTGATCAATTAATGACAAAAGAAATCTTTATTAACTTATTCTAAACATTTTAGAAACGCAAATTGATAAACACAGTGTATCATTTATCATTGTGCGAAAGCAAAAATTATAAATTTCAATGAAATTTATGTAAAAAATCACAATTTTACCCAGGAGCGTGCATACGACCCATGTTGACAGATTTTTATTTTACCAAAAAAGAGTGAAACGGAAGTGGAAAATTTAAAACATCATGGCAACAGTATTACCATACTCTTTATAAAATTGATTTTTTATCCCTTGCTTGGCAGCACTATTCTTAGTTTATTGATGAGACACAGTGCAGGCAACAATTTAATATAAGAATTTTCTCACCATACACAAGAAAAATTACGAATACGAAGCTTCTAAAAAGAATTGAAAATGGCGAAAAAAACGATTGAACAAATGTGCAAAGTTTTTAAAAAATGATATATAGAGATATAAATTATTAAATAAATAAGGAAACATGCATAAACGTGTTAAGAAATGTTTTCAGTGCTATTGACAGATAGTGAAAATATAATTGTGTGACAAATATATGCCCGAAAAAGTGTTGTAAATTTGTTCTCTTAGAAGAACTCAACTTTTATGAAGTACATGAAGAACGGAAAAAATTAATGAAAAAATAAAATATATATATATATGTATATACATATAAACAGTGTAGTAGTTTTCTTAAAATTACACATCGATTAATTATAATTTAATTCAGACAGAGAGAAACAGTAAAATGCAAATAATATATTAGTTGCACAATTTGGCTTTTTATGTAAACCGTTTTAGCTGTAAGTAATAACTCGCAGCAGCAGCAGCAGCAGCACGTATGCAAACAAAATCGAGTGTTATGATAACAGAGAATACATAGAATTTTACCGCGGACTGAATTGTAATTCAGTTAACAAAAATTATACTGTTTAAGTTGAATGAGCATTTTATTGCCAGATATGTAATTTGTTTTTCTAATTATGCCTAATCTAACTATTCACATATTCACAATAGAAATAAATAAAGCAATTACTCAACACCTATCGCTTAAATATATAAAATTCATATATAATTGCGCTTAGAGAAGATAAATAAGAACGAAAATGTCGGAGGATTCACCTGATTGTAGTGAAGATATTGATCCCCGTCCATCGTGCAGTAATGGTCGGGCGCACGATCGTACGGATCAACAGAAAAAGCGTCGTATTGTGATGCGCATTGAATTTGATGACTCAGATGAAGATTCCTCGTCATCACTGGATTGCACTAGTGATGACGAAGAGGTCAACGCACGCAATGATGCTGTTCTTCCATTAACTTCAAAAACCCGCAATAACCGGCGTAAGAATACGATTAAAGGAGAGGCCTATAATCGTCGGCAGTATAATGCAACAAATCGTCGATTGCGCTCACGACGCCTTAACGACTTTAACGGTGTCATTTCAGATGATTCTTCAAGTGGCAGTGAGGTAATAACATTCATTTGAATATTTCTAAAATATCTCATTTAATAACTAAAAAGCATTTTGTATTTGTAGAGCACAGCGTTCCGAAAATTTTTTAATCATAAAAAAAAAAAAAGTCAAAATATTTATATTGGTAAAGCATCTAATCGGGATATGTGTAATTTTTCTTCTGCTTTATTCGTTACATATATTATTAAGATTCAGCTTCGATCTTAAATCGATATAAACTTTGGAAAGGATAAAAGCCAAACATCTATACACATCTCATCTTAAGAATTATTTATCTTAGTTATCTTGACTACACTCATGTAGTGTATAAATCACAAAGGAAAAGCGGATAGCTTTGTAAGTCAACGTGGGATTACTGAACTCCCACCTCTCTCTCTATACGTTGATTTCATTCATTTGTTTTTTTTCTTGAAAAAAATTTATATACACAGCGTTAAGTAAAAGACTAAATTTGATATATATGTTACCAGATTAATTTAGTTAGTCCAACGTAAGATTATAAGAAATTGTTTGGGCCAAAACGAGAAGAAAGAAGAATTTATGCTTTAAGCTAACTGTACAGTTTCCCACAACTACATTTTATAGCCGCATCTCGACTAAAAAAAGTATACAAGTTTTAAATACATTTTCAACTTAAAAAACTTTGCAAATGATTAGAAAGGAGAATAGTGATCTTATAAAAAAAGAAATAGGCCAAGTTTAAAATGACTAAAAAATTAAAACGATTGGCAGACATTAAAACGTAAATTTATTGAAAATATAATTCTGAAATCTAAATATGGATATAGATGGTTCTGACAAGCAAGCCTATAGCTCATGAAGGAATACTGTTCATATCCTAGATTCGTTCCAAGGCGATTTGGCTATGTAGTTCTATAATAAATTTCTGCAAGAAGGGTGTAATAAAAAGTGATTTGAATGTTTCGGAAGTAAGACTTACTTTTTCCTTTAACTATAAAGTGCATCATGCTCTTCCACTCCTTAAAAAGAATAATAAAAGATCGACAAAGAGCTATGTACAGTATGGACCACAAAAGACAGCTTGTTTGGTGAACTTACATACTTTCAAAGCATGCAAAACGCATTCACTCTTATCAGAAATAATGAGTGTACAAATAAATTCTCTGCGTTTTTCGTTAAAATTCAAATTTAGTTAAAATATAATTGCTACAAAATTAGCCGGTTTGACGGGGAAATAGACATCGACGCATTTTCGCTCATCTTCAACTGCTATGAACAACTGACCTGCTTAATATGACTGCATTGATCGAATAAGTGGCCATCGAAAGAGGGTAGATCTGCAGAATATAGTTGATGCGGTAAAACCACCCAGCCTAAGATGAAAAATATTTCCGTGGTTTGCTTTTGACGGATATTCATCGTTTATAAAACACAAATTTTTTGCCCGATATTTCGAAAATCAATTTTTACCTATTTCGTAGCTTAATGCATTTTCATTCCGAGGCAAATTAATTATTTCCGTAACTCCAGTTGCATTTTTTCCGGTTTAATTCAGTTCAAAACGCAGTACATCCATCTAGATGGCAACTTGCAAACAACTCGAACTTACATAACTCAGTAAATTATTTATAACTGAAATCTCGGCTAAATTGAGCGCGCCAAGCCTGTTTTATGAAGCTACCAATTCCAGCGGAAGGAATTTATTTGTGCACCTAATAAGTATTAAGGAAAACGGAATGTCATTTATTTACTTTGTTTCATGGGTTTATAATTTCTTCCTATTTTTATATATTTCCCCTTCAGATATCGCCGATTAGATTGAAAAGAATTTAGGTTTTTGTAATGTGTTCAAAAAACAAAATATTTATTCATCGAAATATTTGCCCCCTTCAAAGTGATTCGCCTTAGATTTGCTTTCTCTAATCCATGAAGCACTTCTGATAGGAGCTTTTTATCCTTAATCGTGGCAAAACTTCATTCATTCCTGGGTCTATTCAGCTTTAAGAACATGAAGAAGTCGTAGGTAGTCAAGTCCGGTGGCTAAGGCATGATTACAATGCTGTTTTTGGCCAAAAAATTACGAACGAGCAACGGCGGGTAAACTGGCGCTTATCGTGGTGGCATTAGTCAACCTATATGCAGACATCCTTAATACCTTCTCTAATAATAATTTGACAATCTTCCATAACAATTTTCTTCCGTGCCTGAGCGTTTTCATCGGTTGTTGATATGTTGCTCCGTCCACGGCAGACATCGTCATTAATATTTTCTCGGCTTTTACATTTACAAACATTTTTAAGGAATGGACAGAAGGAACTAATTCTTCCTACAGTTCGCCGTGGCTAGTATTGCAATTTGGCCAGTTGCAAGGTGTGCATAGGGCAGCGGCTCTAAAATTCCTAATTTCTTTAGAATAATAATTGTGTTATTTTTAAAATGATAAGAGAATTTCCGCATTCTAGGCAGGGAAATTTGCATTTCCGAGAGAGTTCGATTTCTGAGATAAACGCGAACGAGTTCATTGTCAATGTGGTTTTAAATCAACAGAGAATAAGTTCATTTTTAAAACTAATCTGATGTATATGTTTTCCGTATTCGGAAATTTGGTGTACGCAATGGTGGTCATGTCCTATGCACTTTATTATATTTTTAGCAGATTTTGCAATTGGGGCACATTTTCTATGCCTCTTTATGTTTTCCAGTATGTATATGCTCCTCCTTACTTGCTATTCTTACCGCCTTAACAAGCAAAAACTTGCAAAGATTATGAGAAAGGACTAGAATTTTCTCTAACGGATGATCATCTCATTACCGTTAACCTTCGAGCATTCGAGTACTGATTTTCAATTTGAATTCTTTTTTACAAAGTTTAAAATTCAATTTTATGCTAAAATTTTCGATTTCGTAAGTTATGAGTAAATTATTATTTTATTTGCAAACCTATAAAATATTTACGTACCTATATATATATATATATATATGTTTATATGTATTTTTTTAGTTAAGTTTAGCTAAAATAAGGTTATGAGAAGATTTTGTTAGGTGGCACCTGAACTTTCTCTGCAGGCAGAAGTGCAATATTTAATTTTATAAGGAAATGCGAAGGATTTATGGTGTAATTCACAAACCTCTTGCACACAGACATAAGAGGTTTGTGAACAAAGTTCTTGATCACAGACATAAGAGGTTTGTGTGGCCCAAATGAGCCAGTGTAAACCCTCTCCGGTGGTTTATTCCTTTTACTTAAGATGACAATTGTAACAATTGAGCATTAAAGTAAACACATAAATATACCTCTTTGAAGTGCATCTTCCAAAGTGGACAAACTAAGTAGCAACCAACGTTTCTTGATGTCAAGGAGAAGATTTTTCTTTTGAAACGCTTCGACGAAATTTACAAGAAATGTCGACATTTATTTTCGCCAAGCTTAGCCTTATATAAAATTCCATTTATTCTTTTTTTACATGGACGATATATGCCCTCAAAGTTACCACAATATACAAAATCACACAAAAATTCTACATGAATGGATTACAAAAAAGGAGGCACTGTCGCAATGCAGGTCGTAAACCAATCTCCACGTCGCATGATGTAAGAATACATATTGCATTTCCAAGGTTTCATAAAGGACGCAATGGCACCCTGAAGAAGTCGGATGATGCAATTTTTTTTTTAACAAAGTCATACAACGTGATAGGTATTTCGTGACCCTATAGGCTTTCACGCAATTCAAGGTGGAGTCCAACGAACATCACAAATGAACCTACACACTTAAGTTTACTAAACATGATTATAAAAATGTTGTCAAACCAATTGTAACTAGTTATAGCATTTAGTATTATTCCACTTATTTTTTACTACATAGTCCTAGGTTTTTTTTTTGTTTGCTGTTAGAAAAAAAAGTAAAAACGAAGTGGTGGGGCACAGTCCATTACTAAATACCCCACACCATCCTGTAGTTATTCATATATCAGGTTTTCAAGACAAGGCGTTATATGGAAAGTGGTTGAAACGGTGACCCAATTGGCACCATTTTCAACATCGTTCAATCTTTAGCCAAAACACGTCACTATACCAAATTTCATCGAAATATCTCAAAAATTGAACACAAGAAAAAAAGGCAGACAGACAGATAGACAAGCTGTAATAAAAGGCGAATCTATGTCAAGTCCTTCCGCGTGTTGCACACATCTACACAAACTTAATATATTTTTATACCACAACTAGTGTAGAGTGTAATAAGTTTTAGTAATGAGTGTAAGTGCAGGTATAATTCTATTCAAAAACTTATTCTCCAAAGACTAAATTTCGTACAAAATTTCAAAATATATATCAACAATAAGCAAATACTAAAGTCTATTGAAACTTTTCTATTTGCAAAAGGACTCATTATTGAGAGAACAAATGCCTTGTGTCGATTCGTAAAATTTGCTATATTATTACATAGTATTTCATAATTTACTGAGGATCATTAATGAAAGTTATTGATGAAATCAATATTTAATTCAAATAACATTTCAGAATAGACAATGACTTTATTAGGAGTCAACGCTGTTATCTTTATTGGTAGCAGGATCTAGATATTCCGCTTTACAACTGCAACCAACAACAGCAGCAATATCAGCAAAGGGCTTTGCCTTTGTTAACGGCACGTACTAGTCATAGGCATTTAGTGCAGTCAGGGTACTCGTGGCAAAGACAAGTAGACAACAACAAGTAGACAAGTAGAGAAGATTCATGGTATTCTTCGTTTTCTTTCGTTAGGTATATAGAAATTGTTTTAAAGTTATATTTCCCTTTACCCAGTTAGAAAATCAAATCCTTCAGTGTAGACCGCGCATGGGCAGCTGCCGGCTCGTGATATCGTCGAGTGCGGCCCGCTACGTTTAAAGTGTCAAATAATTCAATTTTCTCGAACATAGCAATGATGCAAATGGATTTTTTTGTGCCTTCACTCGCGGAGCTTGTTCTGGCTCCCGCAGGGGTATAAAATTAACAATTGGCCCGTTGGCGAAAATAGTTGTCCATCCCTGGTCTGGGACGTATGTGACGTCAAGTGTAATTTCACACCAAAATGAATTAGTGGTTTAAAGACGTTGCAGGCGTTAAAATTAAAAGATGGCCACAAGTGTTACTCAAAATCATACATTTTCTAAGAACTTATACGCTTCGGCATACGCACGGCTGCAGCATCAAAGGGAGACAATGGGTTAAAGGACAAGGGCGTATTGCGGAAAAGATTTGAACTAAACAACGATCTTCCGGAGCAAGAAATGTTTCCCGTTTTCGGACATAAGCTGGCAAGAGAGTAAACGGTTCAATAAAGCCGAAGAATTGGCGAAGTCCGTACTCAAGAACCGATTTCAATCGACTTTGGACGGCACCGAGGGGAATAGTTGCTTCTACTCACAGTAGATGGAATTTGCGCCTGCTACGCAACTCCACAAGCAAATCGCAAAGTTCAAATTCCTAGTATATGGATATTTGTTTAGTTGCCGCCGGAAATCCGGCATACCAGAATACCATTCAAAAAGATTATATCAATTATGTTAAGGCATAAAGATAAGATCGTGCGTATTGAGATGTTAAATCCATAATTGTTTAATGATGGAATATTCAATAAGTGAAGCAAGTTATTTATTGGTTCCAAGAGCGAAAAAATTCGAGAAAATAGAATCGCAACATTCGTGCACTCACACTTGTCATTGAAGCTGTATTAAGGCGATATCTTTATGAAGCGCAGCATTTCCTTTTCGTCATTCGAAGAACTATGGGTTTTACGAAACTTAAGAGAAAAAAAAAATGACATGCATTTCTCGTTGAAGCGTGCTTTACGTGGACAATAATGAAGAACAAATAATTACTTGAAATCTTACGGAGCCTTACTATTGCATTGTACCTTTACTGTAAATCCCCTAGAATATGTTTTTTAGTTTGGAAATTTTACTTTGCTTATAAAGACCACCAAGAAATTTGAAGACGGGGAACTTCTTCAAACTTCCAAGTACGTTCCCTTAAAAGAAGAACTTTTATCGGGATGGGATAATTACTCATAATCGGAAACATTACGATGAAGAAAATTGCTTCTTCATGTTTTTCTATTGCAAAATTTTGTTCTATTAACTTGCACAAATACCTACCTACATGTTCATTATATTAATGATTACGTTTCTTATTAAGATTAATAAAAAAAAAAAAAAAATTAAAATAATTTATTAATTGATATTTTTAAATTTTATATATTTTTAGATTACAATGAAAAAATCGTCAAAGAAGAAGAATATTTTGGAATCGGAAAATGAATATGATGAAAAATCGGAATTAAATAAAGACACAGTCGCTGCTGCGGCATTAGACGAAAAAGTTCAAGTTGAAAATGGTTTCACATCGGATAGTAGCAGTAATGATTTGTTAGAAAAATGTCCGATTTGTTTATTAACTTTTCGTCAGCAAGAAATCGGTTCGCCGTCAACATGTCAGCATATTTTTTGCGCCAATTGCATTGAAGCTTGGTCGAAGAATGTGCAAACATGTCCGATAGATCGTATCGAATTTCAAAGGATTATCGTGCGTGAATCATATGAAAATCGTCGAATATTACGCGAAATAAATGTTGATCCCAATTTAATTAATAAAAAATCGGTAGATACTATTGATTTAGAATCTGAAGATGATGTAACAAATTGTGAGATATGTAATAGATCGGATCGGGAAGATGTGATGTTGTTGTGCGATCATTGCAATCAAGGCTATCATATGGATTGTTTAACACCGTCGCTGGTGGAAGTACCAGAAGGTTCATGGTATTGTGATAATTGCGTTGATTCACAAGATGAAGATGGGGATGATAATGTGGAAGCGGAATTGAATATGTTATATGAAGATATTAGAGATATGGGTATCCCGGATAGTCTTTTACATGTACGCGAAGTACATCAACCAAGAATTTTACGTACGCGTCAAAATGAAAGAATTAGAGCAGCTGTTCTAAGACGTACAAGGGCTAATACTTCTCAGTTGGAAATGAATGTAGCTACAAGAACTTCTTCGCATTCGTCGCGAAGAGGTCGGTCAAGTACTACGACAACAACGACAACTACTACGACAAGAACTAGACGTACGGTCACCGAAAGGAATCAAAGAAGTACTGGCGTATCAAGAACAAGAAAGCGTCGTAGGCGTCGCAAGCAAGGTAGGCGACGTACATACGTTGTTGAATACGATTTGAATAATTTCGATGAAAAATTTGCTATTAAGACAACTAAGAAAATTATTCGAAGAAGGAGACGAAAGATCCGTTCAAAGCGTAAAGCAAAAGCGGCAAGCAAAAGCTTAGCTGAACAGTTTGGTGTGAAAAAAGACGTAAAATATACGTCTCAGCTCTCTGGCACTGGTGCTACATTTTCCCTTTTTGGGAGCCGAAACGATTTGGAATATTTTTCAGACAGTGACAATGGCGATGATATCGAAAATGAAATACACATTGATAGTGGCCCAGGTATGGCCGTGCAAACTTCGGTACGCGTAGCTTGTAATGCCCCCTACAGAAACCGCAAAGGTTTATTACTTAGAAGCTTGATGGGAAATCAAACAACACGACCGACTTCCTTCGCTCCAACGACTAACAATTCCGATATACTGTCTAGCATAATTAACATGCAAGATCGATGGCATAACGCGAGTCGTAACTTAGAAAAGGTTCATATTAATCCCGATGGAACTTTGAACTTACCGAACGCACTTGAAGATCGTGGAAGTACAGAATCACTCGCAGCAGCGACTGGAATTAACAGGACGAATACTCCGCGTAATGGTCCTGATGCAAATGTTATAACTGAAGCCCCTTTATATTCACGCGGAGGAGGAAATGCCAATTTTAACAATAGTGGCGGTGGAGGTTACAATAATCGTTACAACAATAGCAATAACAATAGCAGCAGCGGTCAGAATTATCGTGGCGGCAGTGCTGGCAGTGGAAATCAATATAGACATTCTACTGGTGGTGGGGTGGGTGGTACAAGTGGAGTTTCAAATTTTCATATGGTAGGGCGAGGAAATTTTAACTTTAGCAATAATCCAAACTATAATAACCCCAATCAAAATCAAATTACATTTTCACCGTTTCCATTGCGCTTCCAACAACGCAATCAACAAAATAATCAACGTAATAATAACCAACAACGCAATTCTTTGCCATTCATAAGCAATCGCAACAATGAGCGCAATGACGCCGCACAACACCAACAAAATAATCGTTTTGTTGTTAATATACCGTCAAATCTACCACCGCCGCCTATACAACAATTAGGACTTCAGCAAAATATGAACGCATCCAATGATAACAGTTTGTTTGCTGGCCTACCGCCGCCTGTGTGCGGTCCACCACCTGGTTTACCGCCAGCCGCAGCTATTGCATTGCCTACGCCCGTTTTGATGAGTGTACCGCCACCGCCCGCGCCACCCCCAGTTGTCGCATCTTTAAATTTCTCGGGCGGGCCGACTTCTTTGTTTCAATTAAATTCGGATTATGGTAACGATGATGACGCATCCAATTGTCCAAACTTTTCAGTATACTCTCAAGAATCACAAGAAGTAGCGAAATCATCTGAAAACAATTCAGTAAACGAAGCAGCCACTCAGGCTAAGGTATGATGTATAATGTTTATTACTTTCTTCTTACTATTTAAGTATCTATTCGGAATGGCGACACATTCATGAGACCAGAATCAATTCGTTTGTTAATACTTTGATTGATGCGTTTAGACCCCTCGTTCATGTTCACTCCATTTGCGTTCGTATATGAGTTTGTTAATAATTTGATTGATGCGTTTAGGCTCCTCGCTCATGTTCACTCCTTTTGCGTTCGTATTTGAGCTTTAAAATATTTTATTTGGAGGCACTTCGTTGAAGTAGGCCGAATAAAGAACCAAAGTAAAGCCAAAACCGAAAAATCCAGCGAATCAGCGCACTTTTATAATAAGAATCAAATTAATAATTTAAAGATAGTCAGTTCCAAGACTGTCTGGATTGTATATATCACCATATGGTATCAAAAATGTTGTCATAATGTTCAATATAATTGATAATGCAAGTGAAGATAGGCAAGTAACATCAATGCCAATATAAATGGTTGCTCCCCGCTTAAGAGTAACAGCCTAATTAGTAAATATCCGACACCGTAACACACATCCTCGTCATAAAATATCAAAAATTATACATTTTTGTCTCGTAGCACTAACATGAAAAAGAATCCGAAGAATGGCCCTATATGGTCCAAACTAAGTAGTATGTAAAATACTGAAAATTATATTTTATTTCCTACGAAGGGTTATTTTTTGTGAGAATGGTTAGAAAGGCATTCGACAAATTATTCCATTTCATCCAATATTTTCACATATTAATCTTGTTAAGGCATTTGTCGAGGAATATTAAAAATGGAAAATGTTTTTCATATGACGGCTTTTCAAAAGAGGGCTTTCTAAAGGAAGTCGTTAGCGAATGGCGATTATCTTTTTTAATTTTTTTACCAAAATATCTCGGAAATTTTGACTTGAAGGATGAACACAAAAATACAGAAAGGGAAAGACCGACAGTCATGCTGTCAGCAATTCAGAAATTATATCTCAATTACTCCTAAACGCCGGATGTATCTGCACGAAATTAAATGCTTAGACAAATAATCAGACAGATAGAGAGACAGACCGATGTGCTCAGAGCAATTTAGAAAATGTATCTCAGTTACTTTTAAACGCTGCATATATCTGCACGAAATTAAATGCTTAGACAAATAATCAAACAAACAGAGAGACAAACAGATATGCTTAGAGCAGTCCAGAAATTATATTTCAATTACTTCTAAACACTGCATACATCTGCACGAACTTAAATGCCTGAACAGATAGACAAGCAGACAGATGTGCTTAGAGCTGCGCAGAAAATATACCGCAATTACTTCTAAGGGTTGCATATATCTGCGCGAACTTAAATGCTTGGATAGATATAGAGACAGACAGACAGACGTGCTTAGGGCAATTAAGAAGTTATATCTCAGTTAATACTAAGGCTTGCATACATTTGCGCGAACTTAAATGCTTGGGTAGATATAGAGACAGACAGACAGACAGACGTGCTTAGAGCAGTTAAGAAATTATATTTCAATTACTTCTCAGGGTTGCATATATCTGCGCGAACTTAAATGCTTGGATAGATATAGAGACGGACAGACAGACGTGCTTAGGGCAATTAAGAAATTATATCTCAGTTAATATTAAGGCTTGCATACATTTGCGCGAACTTCAATACTTGGCTTGCTTAGGGCAATTCAGAAACTATATCTCAATAACTTCCAGGGTTGCACATATGTGGGCGAACTTAAATAGTTAAGCGGTATTCGGTGTAATAATAACCTGCAAAAAGCTCGACAAACTTAAATTCTTAAGACACCTCTTCGTTGATGTGTTTTTTTAACCAACGAGCTAGCAAGTTATTGATGAGGTTATTGCGGTGGCTTACATATGAACAACACGATTGTGACTGCGCTATGTCCACTTTTAAATTTAAATTCGAAAATCTCAGCTCTCGATGTCAGGGATGTTTGAATAGGTTCATAATTTCGCTCTAATCGAGAGAAGGGACTTTAGCCAATAATTTCCCTAACGTTTTTGAATACCAGAACCAGTAAGTTAGAGGCCGAGCAGCGCGCAGATTTTACATTTCAAGCATAAAAATCTCGATCCATCTGCTTATAGTGGCCCTACTTCGCAAAACAATGATCAGATCGGCTAGGAAGAATATCTGCAAGCTTTTATAAATATTTTTGTAAATTTGTTCCATCCACATACGCGTTAATCATTCATTTGTTGCTCCTATGGCTTTTCGACAATGATTGTTCCCTTGGTTTTTGCTTAAGGTTTTCTTTTCATGTTTTTTTTTTTTTTTGTAACGGTACATAGATGATTTGTTAATCGGTTGATTTACAGTAATCTATTAGCTGTTATGTTAGGAAAAAGGCGTGGGGGGCTTTGTTTTGTAATTGAAATGTTGACAAAACAGAAAACATACAGAAAACAATACATTCACTACACAACCACAAAAATGGTATACTAACCATGAATATCATTTTCTTTTTCCTATACACAAATTATCACTTCTCAGGAAGACGATGAAAACGAAGATTTAGTACAATTAGATGATGATGATGAAATACCAATGCCGCCCGAACCTAGTCCAAGAGAAAAAGAAAACTCGATCACAGCCAATAAAGCAACAGCAACAGCAACAACAGCAACTGTTCGAAATTCAGAATTATATGAACCGGAAAATCCTACAGAAGAAATTGACGAAGATACAAATGAAAATTTTCAAGGTACGGAAAAAGCTGTTGATCGTGAAATTGAGGGTGAGGGCGACGATGACGACGATGATGATGACAATAATGATAATAATAATAATGATGAAAATACAAAAATTACAAATACGGTTATAGAACCTGATCGTGATGACGACAGTTCATCATTAGATAGTGACAACGTCATCATAATAGAAAATGAGACTATATTTAAATCGAATGAATCTAAGCAAATGCGTTCAGATAAAGACATCGGTCAGTCGGCAGTACGGGCTCCATCTCTAAGTTCTGCAGCTTCGGATACGCGTGTACTCGAAACGGAAGTAGTTGCCTCAAGTCGAAAGGGGGTACTTGATTTATATGATGATAGTGATTGGGAAGAATTAGATATAGAACGTCCAAAAGGTTATGATAAAATTGTATCACCTAATAATAACAATACAGCAAATATTTTAGCACACACTGACAGCGACGAGAACAAGAAAAATCCTGAACAAGATCGTTCATATACACCGTGTTTGGATGAAAAGAATGAAACTGAAGAGTCTGATCAAGGCGGCGGTGCACCCATTCCCGAACAACTTCCATCTGAGGCGGCAAGTCCCGAAATAATTAAATTAGATGAAAAAGTCAACGAGGAACCTATCGATAACATGGATACTGAAATGATATCTGACGACGAAGATGAAAATGATCAAGATCGCAACAAAGAACGCAATAAAAACAAACGGCAAGGGGGGGATAAACGTAATAAAGATAATGTTGAAACGTTTAAAAAAGTAAGCGGTAAACAGAAAGAACGTAACTATCGTGGTGACAAACAACAATACTATAAGCGATCGGATAAAAGACGCAGAACGAAGTCACCTGTAAGATCACGTTCGCGTTCATATAGATCAAATCGGTCTAGAGGTAGATCTCGATCAAGATCACGTTCAATACGTAATAGGGGAAGAGGTAGATCACGCAGTAGATCCAACAATAAAGAGAATCAGAACCGTTGGGGAGGGAATCATAGAGACGGTGGTCGAGAAGGAGGTCGTTTTTCTAGAGGTCAACAACGAAATAAACGACGGGAATTACCTCGCTATGACGTGCGTAATGTAGTTGGTCAACATTCACACAGAGCGATTAAAGACCGTTACGGTCGCGATACTTCTCGACCTAGAAGGAATAGCCGGTCAATTAGTAGAGGACGAAGAGCCCTACCCAACAGACTGTCATATTCTCCAGGACGCTCTCGATCACGTTCCCGTTCTCGCTCTCGATCTATATCTATTCAAGCTCGTCGCAATCGTCGGCTAAGTATTAGTCTATCTCCATCACCTGGGCCCGCACATCGTAATCGTTCTTTGTCACCATCCCCTCGGCGATTCACACCAATGCGCAGACGATCGGTTTCTCTTGAAATTAGAAAGTCACCATTCCGCCCACGTTCCCGTAGCCCATTGCGTGCAATAAGATCACGGTCCTTTTCTCGTGGACCAACCCATCAAATGAATGGACGTAAAATCATGCGCCGTTCACGTGGCAGATCGCCATCATTGGAACCGCGTAAAGCATTAATACGAACCCGTTCACATTCACGCACTCGCTCACGTTCATTATCACCCCGCTACACGCCACGTTTAAGTCGTAGCCGTAGCCGTAGCCGTACCCGCACAAAAAGCCCACGCTTGAAGGGCAAAAAGAGAAAATCAAAAGAATCGAGGAAAAAGAAGGGTAAACGACGTATTCCTAGTCTAACCCCTTCTCCCAACCAAAGAATTTTACGTCAGGAGGCATTCGAAGTGGAAAAGCCACCAAAAAAGAAACGACGTCGAACCCGTTCTCCGCGAATCACATCTCAAGTCGAGGAGCACGAATGGTCACCGTCGCCAAGTCCTCCACCGGCTATTGCTACGGAGTATGACTACTCACAGGACAAAAATATCTCATGGACGCCTCCCATGCACTCTCCTCACTCTGAACAAGATGATACAGCCATAGCGATTTATCAGCCCGATATTAGACGAAGTGTCTCGCGATCAAGTCGTAAAGAAAAAAGTAAACGCACTAAAAAGAAGAAAAAGGGTGAAAAACGACGAGAAATTCGCAAAGAAAAGAAACGCAAACGACGTACCGAAACTCCCGAACCTGTCCCTTCCAAAGAAGTATTTGCCTCTGGCAATAATATTCTTGTTAGTGTTAGTTTCAACAAAGAAGTTCCTTCGGCCCAACAACATGTACCACAACAAACAATTGTTACATTACCACCAAATCGCGAGGACTTACTCTCGAACAGACGCATATCGATTGATAGACTTACGAACTGTAGTACGAACACGAAAAAACGTAAAGAGAAACGGAAAAAAATCGATACCAAGCCCATCGCAATTATAGATTTAGAGAGGTCTCCTTTTCAAGTTCATCAAGAACCCACGGATGTCATAGTTCTAACGGATAGCGAAGATAATCACGAAAGCCAACGTGAACATAGGCGGGAAAGACGGAGAAGTGAATCCAGTCCCAAGGAATTGGATGAAACACATCGTAATCAAAGGGGGGATGCCAGCGGAGGTCAATGTTCGGATCAATCGCCTGAGAGATTGGATGCAATACATGAAGAATCCTATGATATACCACAAACTGGACCTAAAACACCACCAGAACCACCTCTGGTGAAATTTAATTTGCAACCGAAAAAACAAAACAAAGTGCGAAATCCTCTTCACGAGGACGATGACGATGATTTAAATTCCGATCCCTGTTTGGACGACCATGCGCAACAACAACAACAGGATCAACACCGTCAAGATATAGAATCTCTGCATGGTCAAAGTAATCAGAAAATCGGGCCCAATACACCACCAGAATCAGGTCCGTGTTCTCCAGATGCATATGATCCTTTCGAACCGACTAAATCTCCCTCAATATCACCACGTTCTCCGACGCCGCCGCCCACGCAACTTGATGTTTCACAAAGTGCAATGTGCGAAAGTGTAGAATCCAGTCAAAAACATATTCCCACAGTCGACGATCAACGTAGAGATCAAATACCTGGTATTGGCAGCGGTGGACCGCAGGGTACTTCACTTAATCCCGTCGATTTAGTTATGGCGCTGATGAATTCTAAATCAACAGCAAACAGCAGCCAGGATCTTACAAATAAATCAAATGATTCACAGTTTACTAATAGCATAAGTTCCGTTAATCCACATGACGAGTCTATGCGCGATAAAAGTGATGATACAAACGCAATTACCGTTCTCTCAAACGTTTTACTATCCTCCGGCAACGTTCAGCATATACCCAGTATCTCTAGTCCGACACCGCCGACTATGCCCAAAAAGATGTTCTCAATCCCGAAAATTGGGGGCAGCGGTGGTGGGAGCAGTAGTAGTGGTGCAAATATACGAAATGGTGGGGCAGCATTAAATGCTGATGACTCGTTTAACCTAAATGATATTGAAAGTCCTTACTCACCGGGCTCGGCCGACTATGAAGATCTTTTCGAGCCGCCGCCAGATAATAGCAATATTAAGCGACGTAGTTCGAAACGAACTGGAAACGTGGGTGCAAGTGGAAAGCCGGACGTATTTGATAATCTTTTCGGTAGCTCCTCACCCATAGCTCATGCTCGCTTGCCTCCGTACACGCCGTCTAAAAAACACAAAAACGCAGCTGCTATTATGGGAGCATCAAGAAAATCAAAAATCAAAGGTGGGTTTGGTTTCCTTCCTCACAATTTCGAAAACAGCGTATGTAACAGCAGCAAATTCTGCGTGCATACTTTCAAAGTATGTCGATCTTATCTGCTTTAAAATATGGGAAGTAATTTCGCTTCGTTTTTTTTTGTTTACAAAATTCAAATTTATTTTCTTTCTTTTTTTTTTTTTCGTAACAAAACTTTATAAAATTGGTAAGTGAAGATTATTAAGTTACATATCAAATTTTTATTTAAGTTACAGTGCAAATTTTTTTGGCCGATAATTAAAATATATATATATATGTGGTTGAATTTTTTTTGTGCACCCACCACTAAATATTAAGTAACGTTTGCAACAGTTAGGAACTCGTATTGACGACTTCATAATATTCGGTTCCAATTCCGAGACGTAAAAACAGCCATAAAAAAATATCTAACAGAATCGAAAAAATAAGAAGTAAAAAAAAAAAAAAAAAACAAATAATAATAATAACAAAAATCAAAAAAAAAAAAAAAACAAATAATAATAATAACAAAAATCTCAAATATCGGGCCTTTCAAGAAGGGTGATACGATTTCTTTAACATTTTGACTGCCATGCGAGGTTTCAAGGAAATCTCCGGCAGGCCATGTGCTTTGCCATACCGCGCTATACCATAATGTCGACCTACAAAGATATTGTGTCACCAGTCACTAGGTGTACAAATAAATTCTTTCCGCTCGAATTGATTGCTTCATAAAACGTATCTGACGCCTTCAATGTTTCCAAAATTCCACATATAGATAATCTAGATAGTCATGCTTGAACGATGTAAGCTTCACTTGTCTACAAGCTGTCGTTCGATGCATATTTCAAGTTTAAAGAGGCGGATTCCATTCATGGTACTGGGTTTTTCTGTGTTTTTCACTGGATTAACTTAGAAGCAAATTCAGAGGAAACTATGGAAATTCCAAGTTGCCTTGGAATGAAAAGACACTTAGAAAATGATTTGCGTGATTTCAGGCAAAAAATTGTGTCTTAAAAACGATGAAATTTGCATACGTCGTGCAACACTCTGAGGAGTGCCATTGAAAACCTTCCACATCTCACGGCTAGCTAGCTAGCTAAGGAAAGGCACGTACATCGACCTCATACACCTCCAATCCTCGTAAAGTATCACTTTCGAGTTGAACTAGAATGTAATGCATTTAATAGTTACAGACAGACGCGAAGGATGTAGACAGTATCGCTACAGTCTGTCCGTCTGTCCTCAATAAAAGCAAGTCAAGAAGTGATTTTCACCTTAGCCTGAGAAGTTTTAAAGCACCTCAGACCTGTCCGCTTCCGATTGTCACTTATTCAGGTCGATGCCGTTATATTTGGCAAGTCAGCGATTGTCAGAAGTTGAAGATGTACAAAAATGGATCAATGGCTACTTCACCTCTAAAACCCGCAAGTTTCTACCGCGAAGGCATGCATAGATAAGCTATGCAATAGATGGCGAAAGACTAGATAATGATGGTGCACGTTTCCATTATTAAACTTCGTAGCAACAATATTTTAAAGTTGAAAAATAAAGTTGAAAGGAAGGAATTTAGTTGTACACCTATTACTTATCGTTGTCAAAGATTATTGCGCCTACAAGGAATTTGTTGTTTCGTATCGTATCAAAAGATAAACACGTTTCGAACGAAATGTTTGGCGACATACGTTTACTTGAAAATCCATTTTCGGGAACGAACTATGTAAGAGAGCAAGTAAGATTCAAAAACTATTTCTTCTTTTTCAAATATTCTCTCTACGAAGATTATATTAAGGTCGAAGTATATATAAAGCGTCATCTGAAGTCTGGTGACGCGTCCTGATACGAATTTTTACTGTGAGCCGAATTCGAGGGACAAGGCAGTCAACGTGTTAGAAACGAAAAACACTGAATGAAAGCAAACGTTTTTCTATATCCATCACCGAAGGTTGAGGGATATATTCATTTTGTTAAAACTTTTGCAACAGACAACCAGAAGGAAGCATCAGAGACAACACAGTGTATATATATTTTTGATCAGCATCGAACTCTAAATCGATTTAAGCATGTGCGTCTGTCTGTCCGTCCTCTTGTATAATGTCTGTTATGAACACCCTTCTCGCCGCAAAATTGAGCTATCGACTTCAAATTTGTCTGAAACATTAGAAGTTCTTGCACGCAGGTTGATATTGAAAGTGGGCTAAATCGCTCCAAGGACACGCCCACAGCAGCGCTTAAACTGAGAACACTTCTGTTTTTTGAAATGAAAAATAAATGGTTTTTTGCTCGTTACTCATAAACTATAGCAAATAAATGTACAAAAATTTGAAAGCATACTCTTTGGGGGATGCTGTAGCATCTGTACAAAAACTGAAAAAATTAACCACGCTTACCCTATATTGAACGATATCAAAATTCAGTTTTTTTTTTTTAATAACTTTGTAAGGTGCAGAGACAAGCTTTAAAAACACGTCAAAGTATATAAGTTCTTGGCCAATTTCAAATTTGAAATGCAACTGTGAATGTCCGTCTGTTCGTCTGCCTAACTATGTAGTATCTGTGGCAAACACAAAGGAAAATGTCACTCATAAATTTATAAACGAATTTGGAAGCGACCTAAACTTCTCAAGGACACGTCTACAACGCCGACGTACCTAACAAAAATTTTTATTTCGAAAATAGAAAACACGAGCGCGTCATCGCCTTTAGAGAGCATGGAAATTTAGCTCTTTTACTTGTTTTGTCTCTTTTAGAATGAAGGTGACGGGTATAAGAGATGGGAGACGGTGTTGGGTAACAAGAAGAGAATACAATTTTTTTACTTGTTTTACTTTCAAGTATTTTCGGTTCAATTAAATTCCAAGAACGACATAATTTTGATATCGTGATAGATTCTCTTATCGCAGCGAATGCGATGAAACTAATTTCTGAGCAACTTAAGTCTCAGCCAATGTGATCTAATTTCACCAAAAATGCGATCATTAATCGTTTTTAGTGCATAAACAGACGTTTGCAGTTTTGGACCAACAACTTCAAGCAACCTCACGTTTCCTTCGACATCATTTCGTATCGACATTTTTTAAAATTATCGCATCATCAAATATGTCATGCAATAAGTTGATTTTTTGACATGCTGTGTAGCGTGCGGTCCAGTCTTGTTGAAACCGAATATTGTTTTATCTATAATACACTCTCGGTAACGAAAG
Organism: Glossina pallidipes; assembly: GCA_000688715.1. NCBI lineage: Eukaryota > Metazoa > Arthropoda > Insecta > Diptera > Glossinidae > Glossina > Glossina pallidipes. The sequence continues at coordinate 42,443 of KK500078.1, forward strand.
GTCCATTCTGGTTGAAGAGTCAAACCAAATCAAATGTTCTCCTTTACGGAATAGCTCATGAATAACTTGTGATTGCACTTTATAACGATAGTTTTGCTCATTCACTGAATCGTTGAGAGGACAATGGGACTTATCGCAAAAGCACAGTAAAAGTTGCAATAAAAAAACAATAAAGGTTGAGGAGTTCTTTCTTTCTTATTCTTCCTATTCTTCCTAAACGCAGCTAACGTCGACAGGACAATTTTGATATTTTATTAAATACTCCAATGTCAAGAAGAAATCATATCAGTCCAATTGCAAAGCTTAAAAAAAGAACCGACGAAAATCTTACCATGACTTCCCAAGGCACTATAGTCTAGCCGGTCCCAATTTTTTAGAGCTTTAAGCTCGCTCTTAGCTTAGAAAAAAAGAAAACTTAAAAAATTAAACTAAGAGTTCGCTCACAGAAAATCGTATATATAGACAAAGCAAGACATCGCAAATACCGTCTCTAATTTGCGCATTTACTCGCATATTTAATCGTTCAAAATATGCACATACGATTTACGGCACATCTTAAGCAGTATACGCGATCGAGTAAATGAATTTTTGCTCCACCTTGTAATAGTGGTGGGTACAACAAAATTTGGTTCAATCCAAATATAATTTCTTATTTTCCTTGTGATTGTACCATATAAAAATATGGAGAGGGTATATACACCAACACCTCTTTTTTTACGCGATACTATTCTGTTACACATACTATTTTTATACCCATCAACGTCCAGAAGGAAGCCTCAGATACCCCATAAAGTATACGCATTCTTAATCAGCAGATTTCTGAAACGATTTAAGAATGTCCGTCTGTCCGTTTGCGTAATGTCTCTCGAAAACAATCTCTCGGCCACAAAGATGCAATTATCGGCTTCAAATTTGACTAAATGTTCTTGAACGCGGGTCGGTATCGTAAATGGGCCAAATTGGTCGAAAGACCACTACTGCCTACTGTGCAAAGTGAACTGAGCACACCTCTTTTTCAAAGATTTTTTGCCTATTACTCATAGATTAGAGCAGGTAAATCTACAAAAATTAGGGCGGAGATTCTATGGGCTGTAATACCTGCGTAAAAGTGGGAAAATTGACTACTCCTAGCCAACATTATAGTGGATCAGAACTTTTTTTTCTATACTTTTAAAAGACGCGGAAGCAAGCTTCGAAAACTCCATAAAGTATATAAATTTTTTTCCAGTTTCAAATTTGGAATGCTCCTCCTAAGCATGCTCGTCTGTTCGTCTGCTCAAATGTGCAGCATCGGTGGTAAAAATGCTCCCATTTGCACAAATAAAGATATTACCTACAAAGTTACAAAAGAGTTCAAAAATTACCCCAATTTTCCAAAGGATACGCCTACAACACCCACAGCCCTATGCCAGAAAAACTGAGAGCTTGTTTGCTTGCTGTGTTTTTCAAAGTGCAACACATGCAGCATATAAATTTTAAACTTTTAATCTGAAAAAATCAACCGCGCCCACCCTATATATCATAGAGTAAGAAAATGTAGCTTTTTCCTTTCTTTCAGTCTTCTTTAGAATAAAAGATTCGATCACGACCGAACATGATTTTCAAATTACAGGATTAGGTCTTTTACAACTTTTAAAACAACGACTTTAAAGCGAAATCCGCTAGAACGTGTAAAAACGCTATAGTCGACCACGATTCTCTATTAAATACCCACTACACTTACCTTACATTTATTCATATACATACTTTGTAAAACAAAGGGTTATACGAAAAGTGATCCGATCTGAGCCATCTTCAACAATGTTCATCCTTGAGGAACAACATGTCAGTGTAGCAAATTTCATCAATTTGTTTAAAAAATTGCAACTTGTCGATTGAACACAAGAACGCAAGACAGACAGACAGACCGACAGATAGCAGACAACGTCTAATAAAAGGTAGATCTATCTCAAGTCCTTCTGGGTCTTGCACACATCCGCACAAGCTTAATAGACTTAACAATACTTAATGCGACCGATAGGTTGATCGAAAAAATTTATGGACAAACGCCTGATAGATCCATGAATCCATCCATTTACAAAAAAATCAATTAAGTAAATCGATCGGTATAGCAAAAGGCGACTCTGCTTTGAATTCATCTGTACCCTGTACCACCAAGTGCTGTAAAGTATAACAAATGAAAATGCCATAGTTGAACAGAGCCGATAAATATCGTTAAATACCCTACATAATTTCGGAACGACCATTTTCAAAATACAGGCCTTTCCTGTTGGTCGAAGAAATATTGCGATCCAAATCATTTTTAATACGAAAGCGTGTATTGTATCAAAGTTTATCAAAATATACCGAAGACTGCGACTTTTATGTTGAATATGCGTCGATAAAGAGGCTTAAATCGATTCAGAAGAGACTTCTAAACTTCTAAACTCATAAAATGAAACCTTTAGAAAACAATTTTCAAAAATAGAAAGCAAACAATGACTTGTTCAATGAGGATAACAGCAACCGACGTAACAGAGTCAAAAATTTTTATTCTTAACGATTCTTCTTCTTGATGTCTATGACATGAAAAATCTATTTAGAAGTATAGACTTGACTCCAACATAATTTTCAAAAGTGCTTTTAGCTTAAAATTAGTCGAATCTTTCTACGGCTCTTCGAATCTATTGAACACTTCTTCTCGTTTCAATAAAAAATCAATCCAAATTCAAAGTGGTTTCACTTTCGTTATTCCACATAGTTTGTGTTAAGAGCTACACTCGCCATTTTCTATATCAAAGAATTCAAAAATATTTCTTGAATCGATTCAATCATGTCTGTCGATGCCTATTTGTTGTCAAACTACAAGTTGAAATTCAAAACTTAGTCCAGTCTAACCCAATATTTTCATATTATTTTATTATACTAAGATAGTACCACTCAGCGATTTTTGTCGAATAGTTCCGCAAAATGCAATTGTTTCTTGAAAAAGGCGTTATATGAAGAGTACTTGTCCAAATGGTTTGATATAAGCCATTTTCAATAGGATCCAAGGCCATTTTCAATAGGATAGGGCCGAAACTCATTCGTGGACCAAATGTCGTCAAAATATCGAAAAAATGGTCAAGTTGTGCATTGAAGACAAGAATACATAAGCAGATATTAGAGGGACAGACGGACAGACAAGACTAAATTGATTCAAAAAATTATGAATACATAGGGATTATAAAATGTTCAGAACCTTTCAGATCTTATATACATCCGTAAAATTGGTTTCGAATATAATTGAAGAAAAGAATTTCTCAGTTGATTTCGGGAAATCTATCAATTCATCCATTGAGGGGGGAAATCTGTGAATTCGTCGTTAGAATTTCGGAAATTTCTTTCTGCTAATGACTTCTCCTCTTTTTGGATCGTTACAGTTCTTTTGTTGCGATTGTCATTGTTGGCTGATTGTAGTTTTTGTCGCTCATGAATAGATCGATGACATGTTGCTTGGCTGCATTATTACCATAGCGTTCTATAGATGTTGCGAATTCATTTCTTGCCATTACTTGGTGATCGTGCCAATCTCTTTCTTTTTACCTTTACGGAAGTTGCTTATTAATGTACTCCTGTAACTCTGGTTCTATAAACTGTGCCAAAATTTTCAATTTTCTCAAACTTCGTTTGAATCTATTTTTTTTCGCCCTTTAATTTTAATAGTTTGTGCTGTTGACCACCGCCACTTGCGATGCAAAGGTCTATTAAGTTTATGCGGATGTATGGTAACACTCACAGGGATTTGAGATAGACTCGCATTTTATTACACTGACCTAAGCTTGTCTGTCCGTGTGTCCACGTTGTTTTCTTTTATTCAGTTTCCGGGCAGAAATGTTTCGAATTTTGATGAAATTTAGTGCACTGACCTATTTTTCCCGGGGATGAACACTGTTGGAAATGTCTCGGATCGAGCCACTTCTTCGACAAGTTCCCATATAACCTTAAGCCTGATTTTGAAATACGTTAAATATTCGTTATGTATTTGCAATTGCAGGGTGGTGTAGGGTGTTTAACGATGGACCATGGTTTCACTTGTTATTAATCTAATTTTCATTCCATCCTGCTAATCCGTTGTCTGTACTTCCCAGTTTAAAAACTGACTTGTAATACTGTCTTCGAAGTTGTTATATGCTTCAATTTTTACAAGTAAAGTAAAAAATGTTAAAAACGTTATAGTTGCGCAAGGTCGATCCTTACATATTGGGCTCCATCCACTTCATCTGATGTAACTTGTTACGTTGTTTTCGCGGTAAAATATCAAAAATGATGTATTCTTTCTATGTAAATGCATCCATGAGAAGTATGGAAATAAATGCTTGTGTGGGAAACTTTATATGTCGCCGGGTCCAGAAAATAGATCTACGTAGTTCTAATTTTGCATGGCTTGTTTCTCTGGCTGTTTCAAATGCATCCACGTGGTCGACAAAATCAATTCTTTCGAACCTTCAGGTGATCTCTGTTTGAATAATAAAGCCACGATTGCTGCATAGAGTTGTGCATAGATAGATATTGCCGGCCATAGCCACCTTGTAGACGTTCAATTTCCGAGTCGTTCAATATTACAATTTGGCTTTTTTCAATCTTTCCTAGTGTTGCAAAGTCGATCGATTTGAACCACGCTCGTCATTTGTGCTTGTACGACCTCACTTGAATTCAATCAGGTATTATATAAGCACTTCATGTGAGGCAAGGCAGCGTATTTTCCATAATAATCGAACTTTTTATATCCTACACACACAACTGTTGCTACAAGAACATGTTCAATTTTTGCGAATGTATACAACACCAAGAAGCGCTTATGACAGGGCCATTTTCCGATCTGAGCGCGTCTGTCTGTCTGTCTGCCTTGTTTCCTTGTGTTCATCGTACAAGTGGCAAATTTTTGAGATTTTGATGAAATCTGGTATTGACGTGGTTTTGGACGCTACTTAAATGCTTTTACACCTTACAAAGCTTGTGCTATATTCAATTTGTGCGAATGTACGCAAAATCAATAAGCATACGGAAAAATTCAAAGTCAGTATCTGAATCGGTCTAAGTTTGTCCGTCCGTCCATTCGTCTGTCTGTCTGTCGTACTGTCCACTTCGACCACTTTCAATATGAGGCCTTATTTTGAAAAACCGTTATATAAATAATTGTAGTAAACTAAATGGTGTAGGGTATTTAATGACGTACCATGCGCCACTGTAATGTTTTCAATTGTTTTCAGTTTCTCTCTTGCTCTTTTAGTTCTCAAAAAATTGCATTTAGTCACACACAACTCAATTTTCTCAAATAACCAAAGCTGTGTATTTAATGTTATGAAATATGATATCGTCACCGTCTAAAGGTTTCTGCCGCTACAGGTATACATTTGTTATAGACTCGCTGTTTGGTTAGGTATTTTCCTGATTGATCATCTTCGCAGTTTAAATAGGAACAATTCCAGCTTGGTTTACGATAAGAAATAGTAAGGTTTCAAGTAAACTTTTCAAATCCAATAAAAGAGTGCCTTCTAAAAAGAATGTCCAAGGCTACCCAAAGTGTCACTCTTAATCAACAAGCTTTGTTCTCAAATCTTTACACTCATCTCCGAAGATCTTGGTCGTTGTATATTACACTTTCCCTTCCTTTCGTTTGTATTACTTACAAGCACGATTCAAAAGCCGCATAAGAAAGGGAGTAGTGTTTGTAAGCGTTCGACTTGAAATTGGATACATACCGGTTACGGCAGGACAGACCAATGCTGGTAGGTTGTTGCAAAAGCCAACTGTGCAATTAATATGAGCAATCACTCAAGCGATGTCGTCCCCTGTTCGCGTAAAACGGTGTCTGTCAGAAAGAAGAGAGGAAAGAAAAAGGAATGGGCAGGTGGTGGCAGCAGTCTAGCGATGTGTTTGCCCCATCGACCAGTGTTACGCCTTTATTGACTGACCGCTTACTATAGCTACGACCAAAGAAAACTTTACTTTATTCAAGAGTTGAACTCGGGAAAATTGCCTTGATAGTCGCGATTCTTGCCTACTCAGCTTCTCAGGATAACTTATAGAATTTATGGGAAAATATTTATTATTTTATCCGTACTTTATGAGTAATGAACAAAAAATTTCAATTTTTTTTTTTTTTTGTAAACATACTTAGTTTGTGTTGTGTTGTATGCGTGTCCTTTACTTGATTTATTTGTTTTTCCATACTACTGCTGCTCGAATGGTGCCCCTAAGTTTTTACCAAATTTACAGCCGATATCTTCCATTTTGCGATCGTGGGAATGTTGCACGCAGATGGAAAGACAGACAGACATGTATAGAACGATTTAGAATTTCATCTTACCTGGTAGGATGTCTGGAACTTTCTTCTGGGTATTGCAAATGAATATACCTTTTAACTAAACGGGCACTAAAAACATAAGGAAGAAAATTACGTTCATCTGTGGCCGAATACCCGCTGTCTTTTTCTTAAAAGAACCACAGAAATCATAGATGAAGTTATAATCCTCTATAGGCATTTGGCAGATTTTTTCTATGTTTGTACCGATACACATGTGAACAGATCTGTTGTAGTTTATGAGTTAATCAGCAAAAAATCCCAAAACGTAAGTGTTCTCAGTTGATGTTTATCCTATGTATATATACATATTGCGCTTCTTCTTTTTGACAAGCATGCTTCAATTCATCATATTATCCATAAATCTTTGAATCTTTGAAATTTGGCGTCCGTGAAGACTATAGGGGCATTACTTCATATTTTTATAAAGAGAAACCCCTTGAGGTTAAATAAGTTGGATTGGGCTCTCGTGACTCTTCTCTTCTACACTGATGTTAAGCTACAAAATTTTCTGAAAGAATTCAATTCAAGCAAAGCAGTTTGGATTACATAGCTATCTGGTGTCACTTAATTTTTCCTGTTGCTAGGCGAGCTGCCACCATAGACCTACGTAGAAGTCATTTAATGAATATTTTTGGACTCGCGCCAAAAAGCGATGCATTCGTCAATCCATCCCTAACTTGGTGCGATTCTCTCAAGGCTGACTAAACCAAAATACAAGATCGTCTGAGGGGCAATAATACTAATTTTGTTTAAGAGAGGGAAAAACGAAGTATTGGGCCATGACCCATCATTAAATACCCAGCTCGACTTCGTTGGTGTATAAAGGTATCTCAAAATAATCCCATCCTAACCATAGTATCCGTCCTTTGACTATGTAGCAAACTTCTTCAAAATTAGAATACATTGACGAATGTCAGACGAACGAATAGACAGGCAAATTTTGTCTTTAAAAAAGTCCGTATTTCCGTTTTGTGCAGGTATCGCACCCTCTCCCATAGAACATGTATATCTCTTGTAGCTCATTAGAAAAAAGAAAACTTCTGACTTTCGTTGCTTTGGAAGCAAGAATACTATCAGTTTACGTGGTATCGTAAACGTGCCTTTTGAAAGCCCCCCAGCGTGCACGAATTTTCAAAGTTTTTAAAGCCGATTTCTTCACTTCTGCGACCAAAAGAATGTTTATAGCAGACGAGCAGACTGATAAGTGGATAGAAGGCCAGACGGACAAACCTACTGAACGATCTAGAATATATACACTTCTTAGGAGCTTCTGAAGCTTCCTCTAAGATACAATGAACCTTTTGACAAAACTAATTCACTCCTGTCCTTCGACGGCGAGCGTACAAAAATGAAAAAAAAGAAATTACGAAACCTTATAACATAGGCTGGCCGATCCGCATTCCTTTGAGGTACACGAACGTTAGGGCAAAATTATTTGAAATGAAATTTGGAAACCCTACGACCGAGCAGCATACATGTACATAGTATATATGTATCTATGGTAGTTTATGAGTACCATAGGCGTCTGCCTTGATCTTTTGCTAGGCGTGGCAGCTTACGCAAAACAATCATTATTTCCTACACCACTTGTGGCACAAGATAGGAATAGGATGGTATAGGAAGTTTGTGCGGATGTGTGCAACACCCAAAAGGACTTGAGATGGACCTACCTTTTATTATACCGATCGATTCAGAATCGTCTTCAGAAGTGATGCAAACTTGTCTGTCTCTCTGCCCGTTTTGTTTTCTTTTGTTCAACCTACAAGCCGCAATTTTGAGATATTTTGACTAACTTTCGGACTCCGATAAGTTTTAGTCCAATGACGATTGTCATTGAAAATGGTTCGGATCGGACCACATTTACGATCACTTGCCATATAAAGTGTTAATTCGAAAAATCGATGTATGAATAAAATGGTAGGGTGATGTAGGGTATTTAAGAGTGGGCCGTGTCCCACTATAGTGTTCTTACTTGTTTTCTTTGCGTGATCTGCCTTATCGTAACGCTAAAGATATCAGTTTTTTGCCTAAATGCTAGAGTAGTACAGCAAATATTTTCTGAAAATATGATTTAAACTCTGACGAGCATCGGATTTTTTCAAAAAAATGATTTAAGAAACAAAATAGCACCGACTTCCAAATTTTGTCAGAAAAAAATATTCAAAAATCGGCTACGGGTTGGCAAATTTTAATTTACTAAAAAAAACCCTCTCTTCGCACGCTAAAAAATCTTATTTTAAAGCTGCAGTTCCAATTGGGAGATTGCCAATTGGGAGAATTGAAGGAGCAAGTTACTGATGCAGTGGGATTAGCGGCCATTGTAGAAATCTTCGTTTTACCACTAATCTCTCATGCCTGCACCATCCATTCAACTCTGTCGGGCTCTCTCGGGCTGTGCCCGAAGTTTTTGTAGTCATCACCGTTATTCCAAAAGAAAGAAGAAAATTATATTTCTGTACTCTTTATTACCGGACGAGTGTAGCTAATTTTTTCCAGTTTTGTGGTATAAAAGTGGAAACTTATATCGTGTGTCTGTTGTTGTTTATGAGTAATGAGCAAAAATGCAGAAAGCAAAGGTGTTCCCACTTTACGTTGCTTTGTAGGCGAGTCCTTTGGATGGTCTGGGCCATTTTTAAACTCTCTTTGCAAATGCGAAGGTGACATCTTCATTTTTGCAAACGAGATAATGCACAGTTGAGTGGACGGACGGATGGACCTAGATGGATTAGGTGCATTTTTAGTTTAACAGTGGTCAAGAATATATATATACTTTATGAGATTCTTAAAGGTTGACAAAGAAATGAAATTTTGATATGCTACAATACTAAGTGGGCGTTCCCGATGTTTTCAAATCTTGCAAAGGTACTACAGCATTGCCCATAGAACATACTTTCAAATATTTATGAGTTTATCTGGTGTAGCTTGTGAATAATGACAAAAAGGTCAACGTTTTCTCTTTTGGAAAACAGATTTACTTTCAACTTATGTGATATTATAGACGGGTCCTTCGACCGATTTGGTCCGCATTCAATAATAATCTGCGTGCAGGAACTTCCACTGTTTCTGCCACATTTAACTTCGATAGCTTTACTTTTGCAGCCAGGAGAATGATTACGAATTACGGACGGACGGACAGGCGGACATCTTGAAATCGATTCCGAATTTTATGCTAATCATTCATATACTTTATGGAGACTGAAGTTTCCTTCTGGACGTTGCAAGCATTTTGACAAAATGATGGATACCAAAAGCCTGATTATTTCAATATTTTTTCGGAAATTTTGAGGTTTTTTTTAACTGAAGTAAACAGAAGAGACGAGAAGACCAGCTGTTTTGTCATTTCAAATCTTTGTTGTAACATATTGATGGAATATTTTCAGTATCCTTTGAAAAGTACTTGAATCAGTTTTTTATCATAGTAAGGCTCTTGTTGACATACGTAAGCTTTAATATTTTATGGCTTAGAATAGCGATGTCATAGGTGCTCGATACGTGAATGAATGAACTCTTACACAGGTTCATTTCATTCTCTTATTACAATGGGTGGCGAATAAAATTAAATAAAGTTGGACTAATCCGATTTTTCATCGGACGGGAAATTGAAATAAATTTTTGTACTCATCATTGAGGGATGAGGGATATATTCATTTTGTCAAAACATCCCCGACGAAAGCTTTAGAGACCCCATAAAGTTTATACATTCTTGACTCATAGCAAATTCTGAATCGATTTAATCATGTCCGTCTGTCCGTCTTTATAATGTCCGTTGCAAACTTCCGCCTGGTCGCTATCGGTTTCAATTTTGTTAGAAACATGGAAAATTCTTGCCCGCAGGTTCGCATGGAAAATGAGACAAATCGGTCGACAGTACTACGCAAATTGAGAACACATCTGTTGTGCAAAAGAAAAGAAGATTGGTTATTGCTCATTTTGCCTCTTAGCTACAGCAGGAA
>KK500078.1:58633-69904 GCA_000688715.1 Glossina pallidipes
TTATTTAATCTTTTTCTTTCTTTTTTTTTTTTGTTTTTTGTTTTTTTTTTTTTTTTTTTTTTTTTTTTTTTTTAATTTTCTTTTAAAACAAAACAATTGTATAGTATTAAGAAGAAGTATCCAGCAACAATTATGTTTAATAATTAGTTTTCAGTTTTCGTTATATAGAAAAAAGAAAAAAAAAAAAGAAAAGGAAATTAAAATTATGGCTACTTGTGTAATAAAAATTGTTGTTTCTTTTCATATTATATAGAAAAAAAAAAAACAAAAAACTTAAATAAATATTCGCGAATTTTCTTACTAATCTGTAGCAGTTAGAAGGCTGCTCACGTCGACGAAGTAACATAAAGCACACGAGAATAATATTGAAAACATATTGTAAGAAAACAAACAAAAGGCAATTATAATCATCTTAACTGTAGCCATGTTCTTCTTCTTCTTCTTCTTCTTTCATGGACATCTTTAAATACATCTTATTTCGTTATATCTTTTAAGAGTGCATTCAAATGACAAGCAAGGCTTTTAGGCGAGCACAGCAGTTTGTGTTCTACTTTCATATGAGATTTGGAACGATTTTTTCAGTCCGTCATGACTTTCAAGCGGGTTATGAAAAGAGCTTTTCAGTTCATCCTACATTTCGGATAAATTTTCAAAACAAACTGTACTTCGGTTTATCGTATGTGTCGAAAGAATCTTCAAACCAATTCTTCAATACCTCCCAATCTTAAGCGAGCTTCACAATTTGTGCCATAACTTTAAAATGAGTTGTCAAATAAGCTTCAAGCGAGCAAGAAATGCTCAATTTACCCTATCTTTCGGCTAAATTTTCAAAATAAACTTTTCTTCATTTCGTTATATTCATGAAACGAGAATTTTCAAAATAATTTTTCAATACAATGCACATATATTTTGGAACGAACTCTTCTTCTTGTTGTATTTTTTAATTAAATTTTTAAATGATATCTTCGGTTTGTCATATGTGTGGTGTTTTGCAGAAATGTTGATCAGCCACTTCCACAGGTAAAAATGATAAAGCAGTGGGAAATACCAGTGTACATAACGGTTGAATTCGATGATTCTGATCTTCCTTTACATAAAATATTATTATTGAGCGCACGTTATTATACAGCGTACGGCGCTAACCATGGGGCATTCAAGATTCTTCTTCCAAAGTCATTACTTTTGTTGTTTATTTGAGGAAATCTACTGCCGAAGGTCACCCAACGCGTTTGCAGATTTATGGTCATACTGCTCCTTCAAATCCCAATTGTCGATTTTGGTTTCAACGGCTTAAAACTGACGGCACGAATTGGCTGACAATGCCATGTGTCCACTTGTTACAGGAGTTGTCCAGGATACACTGTTGCTGCTCGAATAGAATGTACTGGCACACACGACGTAGTCACCAGACATGACACATCCCAATTACCACTTTTTCAGATCGATGCAGCAAGGTTTGGCTGGCACGCGCGTCTGCAAAGTTGAAGCAATGCGAAAATGGGTCGGTGCGTGGATCGCTGCCAAACCGATATAAGTTCTTTCGACATGATGTCGTCATGTTGGAAAAAATATTGTTAAATGTTGTAGAAAATGATGGAAATTATTTCGATTAATATATGGATGGTTCAGTTGCCAAATCGGTTAACTCCATTTTTGGGATTTTATTAAATTTTAATATCAAAGCACTTCATTAGCTCTTATTCGATGCAAGTGCTTATATCCTGTTCGTCTGTCCATATATCCATCTGCGGAACTTGGCAGTATATGTACACATGTACACATTCTCTCGTTCGCAAAAATGAAAATATTGCCTTGAAATTTGCAAAAAAACTTGAAAATGATTCAAACCTACCAAGGGACACGCTTGTAATGCCTATTCATCTAAGCAACAACTGCAAACTGTGAAGACCTTTGCTTTTCGTGTTCTATAGTTCTTGCTCATAAAATACAACAAACACTCCATATAAATATGGAAATGTAGTTCTTTTTTGTTGATCTTTTCTAGGATAACGGTGATGGATATAAAAAATTCGATGGCGACTACGCATAATTTTCTTACTTGGAGGGCAATTTTTTTCGGTCGAAAAGTGCAATCAAACCTCATTTGCATAAAAATCAATATTTCCAAGGAACCCCTATGTATTACTGTAGACATAGGGATGCAGACTAAATGATTTTTTTTTGGTGTTGTTTTAATGTAAATTTGGACCAGCCATGCTTCAGTACTTCAAACCCCCTCTACTATTATTATTCTACTACCTTTCCTTCTATACCAAGAAAAATGTCAAGTAATTTCCTTTTTTTGTAGATCGTTACGGTCCACCTTTTACTTCTTTTTTGCTGACTGACGACTTGTAAGCAACTGACAGTCACATCGCACAAGCGTCAATATCCAAAATTGCGGAAAAATTGAATGCTTCATATACGCTGTATGAAGTAAGGAATTACAGCACAGACAGACAGAATTTATTAACACTCTTAATATATTATTTCTTATTAGGTCGAGTCATAAGTAACTTCCATCTTTTTATCAGACATTTTTTTGTTCTCATTGAATAACAAAATTCTATCAATTTATTATGTATTTTTCACTGTTATGTAGGATCCTCTTCTACTTTCCTGATAGTTCTTCAATTCCTTTCTTGTAAAATGTGGTCGGTTTGGACTGGAAGAAATTTTCGGCAGTCTAACTGACTTGCTCTTCAGAATTGAAGGTTTTTCCATTCAAAAAGTCTTGTAAGGAACAGAAAAGGTGCTGATCTGTGAGGGTAAGGTACGGGNTATTTTGATCAGCGTGAAATGCTGATTAAACCATGTCTGCCCGTCTATGTGTTCAAAAGAAATGTTCAGAAGAGATCCTATAAGGCACATATATTTTCACCAGCTTGAAATTCAGAATCGATGAAGCCACATCTGTCCGCCTGCGTGCCTAATCGCGCAGAAGGCGGCTTCAGAGACCCTGTTATATACTTATGTTCTTGATCAGCGTGAAATTCTGAATCGATTAAGCCATATCTGTCTGTCTGTGTGTCTGCATGGTACGTGTTGTTGACACTCTTCTGGTAGCCAAAAATTAAGATATCGATTTCAAATGTGATAAAAACTTGCCGCGCGCAGGTTGGCAGGTTGGAAATGAATCAAATTGGCCAGAACAAACGTCCGCGGTGAAGCGTAAACTGAACGTACCTCCATTTCTCTAAGTAAAAATTATGGATTTTGGCCCATTTCTCACAAATTGTGGAAGGTAGAAGGCTGAAATTTTCTACATCATTTACGTTATGGGCAACTTTACTGGTTTATATGAAAAAATGAAAAACATCAACCATTTCAACACGAAATTCTAAATGAATGAATTTTTTCTTTTTTTGACTATTTGGAGGTTTTATACTCACTTATCACAAGGTAGACAGAACAGAATGTTTGAAATTATTTTGTACATTCCTGAAATCCAGATATATTATCTGCCTAAAAATGCTTTACTTCTAAAAGAAATACGGTGAACACCACGAAGGGCCCGGTTAACATTTTTTTTAATAATACCATCGATTGGGCCTCGAGTAAAAAGACTTGGAGAGTAGAAGGCGACAAGCTAAGCGTGTCAATTCTAAATTAATTACGATGGACGTCATGACATGATGGATTACATTTTTCTTAACGTTATCTCTTAGCGGACTAAAAGGTGCAAGATATGTGACCATAAATAAAAGTAAGGGACGTTAAGGATTTTAATGGTATTGGATATGCGAGATTCGGCCCCAGCCGAGTATAACTTTCTTACTAGTTTTTTCGTAAATTTAAGAGCCTTTTTGGATGTGTAGTAATAGTGACGGAAATTATCATCATTCAAAGAGCTTAAGAATTTCATCTTAGCTCAGGCGTCATCTAAATATCCTAAAATCTAAATATACTTCTTTATCATGTTTGGCCAAATAATGGAGAAAGGAAATATCAAAATTCTCTAAATTAAGAGGAATAATTAAATAAATGAAAACACTTTAGTGAGACGCAGCCCAGCATTGAATAGCCTAAGCTACACTGCAGTTATTCACATAATAACTGTTCGAAATAAGGCGTCATCTAGGAAGTAATCCGATCCGAAACGTTTTCAATAGTATTCGTTGTTGGACCAGGGCATGTCAATATAGCAAATCAATATAGCAAATTTCCTCAAAATATCTCAAAAATTGCGATAGAATGAACACAAGAAGAAAAGGTGGACAGGCGGACANTAAAAGGTTCTCATCAAAGTCGGACGGACGTCCCGTCTTTTGAGGTTGTATCTCTACAATGCAATTTTGCAAACCAATTTCCAACTTCCCGATCAGTTATCAGTGTTTCATTGTCTACTACACTGCATATTTGACACCTTAGAGCTATTGCGTTGTTTAAATTCCCAAAGCATTACATGTCGACTATGCATTTTTTCACTCTCCATTTCGGAGGCTAAGAAAAACAGTTGCATGCAACATGCACAACATAAAACAATTGACAGAAGACTAATTGAATCCTCATCCAAGAACTCGTTTGTTTCGGGTAAATACGAACAATAGACTCTACGCAACTGCATCGGCAGTTATTTATGACTCGACCTAATATCCTTTAAATATGAAGATTGGAATTTTTAAGAAAAGGTGAACATTAGTGGAATAATGACATGCACTATTTTGATATCAACCAGTATCATGTACCAGCGATCAACTTTGTTCACTCTTTGTCTGGCGAGGAAGTTTCCCAACTTCCCACCGCATTATTACTAGTATTTCGATATTTCTACCCTCGAGCCAATTTGCTTTTGCTCACATTCGGAAGTAAGCTTTTCATGATGATATGGAATTAATGTCTACTACATTCGTTTTGTATTTCATTCTCAAGCAACAGGTATGTAAACAATGAAAGCGGAATAAGAGAAGAATTCGCTGTTTTATGTTTACATACAAGTTTTTTGTTTTTCATATTTTCAAAGACATACCTTTCATGTTAATTAGATTTAAATGGTAAAATGGAACAGTAATAATTGTTAGCGAATGAAAAATTACGAAGCCACACAAAGCACGTGAATGAATGAACGTTGTTTTGGAATTGCGTTAAACATTAAACATTCGTTGAACATTCAACATTGATTTACTTAATAGATAATAAATAATTTTTATATTCTTAAATTACATATATATATATCTATATATCTATATACATATATATATATATAGATATTTACAAAAAAAAAAATAAATAAATAAAAACATATCAGAAAAAAAAAATGGATGACTACGAGGAACAAGGTGGACAAATAAAGTGATAAATATTTGCAAAATTTAAAGACTTTTTTTTTTTTTTTTGTTTTCCCTTGGGTTTTGTCATAGCCAGTGTAGCCGGCAATGTTGGTCGCATGTCAATGGAGCCTTCACCGTCGAAAGGTGCGGTCAAAGTGGGTGGCTGGCGTTATGAGGATTCGACTCGCTATATAGGCGAATGGAATCAACGCGGTCAAAAGCACGGTTTGGGTCATTTGCAATTTGCCGACGGTACTCGTTATGATGGACAATTTGTCGAAGGCATGAGCCACGGTCTGGGTTGTTTATGGTTTGCTGATGGGGCCAAGTATGTGTGATAAGGTGATTTGTTTTTTAATTGCGTATCTTTTTATTTGCGTATCCCTTGCAGATATGAGGGAGAATTTATGAATGGTTGGTTTCACGGTCATGGGATATTTTGGCGCGCTGATGGTATGAAATTTGAAGGTGAATTTCGTGGTGGCAAAATTTGGGGTCTCGGCTTAATAACCTATCAAGATTTCACTCATGGTTTTCCACGAAACGAAGGCTACTTTCAGGATTGTCGTCTATTACGTAAGCGTCGCTGTCCCGAAATTGTGCAAAAAGCCCAAAAATGCGCTCTCATGGCCAGATCACAATGTGACCATCCTTATTGATAATCAACTAATAATATATTTTTTTTAAAGGTTAATTTCGAATAATAAAAGTAACAAAAAAAGAAAAGACAAAAACCAAAATGGAAATGGAAATAATATGCTTAACGATAATTAATACTTTAGTACATAAAATCATTTAAAAGGTCGTATACGTTTCCATTGAAAGATTTACTTAACTTTTCGTTTATTAACACACACAAACACACGCATACATATATATATACACTTAAGCATAATTAGATATGAAAAAGCGCTTAAGTAAATCTTTAAAGCAATTGAAGATTATTCGGTTCCCGGTGCGCCTATCAGATACCAAGAGTTGCGCGCCCTAACCGCCGCATTACGTACTAAGCGCTTGGGATCATCCAATGCTGACGCTAATTCCAATATCACATCCATTCTATGAGGCAACAACAAATATGTGGGATACTTTGTAAGGTCATACATTAGATTAAGGACAGCAATGCGCACATACTATAAGAAAAAGAGAAATTAGAAAAAAACAAAAAAAAAAAAAGCAACAAAGTAAAAAAAACACAAATAAAAAAATTATAATCGCCTTAGGGCGAATCTTTTGATACCCATCAGCTCAACGTATTATGCAATAATTAGAAAATGTTTTATTAAGTACGAGTCTGTCCGTCGGTCGATCGGAATCTTTGACCTTTAATTGGCCTTAGGTATTATTTATATCGGATATAAGCTCGAATATCTTCCTTGTGTCTATTATTGGCTTGCTTGTAAAGGATCCATCAGGCCCATTACCATTTACTAAAGTTTAACAGGATCGTCATTTTAGATTTTGGATCCCTATCTGCTGTGGGTCAAAAGTTATAGTCTCTTGCCTATTCTGGGCGTAAATAAGGGCAAGAGACCCTTTCGAAACTAATGTACGACAGTTGTCTATGGGATAATTGATAGGAATTTGTGTAGCCGAAAGCGTTCTAACGGACGGACCGGGTAGAATAGAACTCGAATGTCACGCTGTAATGAATATTTCTGTTACAAACGGAACGACACGTGTATTATGCCCTTTTCGATGGTGAATATGCAAATAGATATTAAAAAAAAATTAAGAAAATCAATGAACAAAAGAAAAACAAACAAGTAAGAAAATTATATTCGGTCTTGACCGAATCTTTTGTACTCGTCATCGTTAGCCTCAAACAGACAAGAAAAAAGCTTAATTTTTATTCTCTATGATATTGGATCGAAGTGGATAATTTTTTCCATTTTCACAATAAGAGTGAAATTTTAAATGAGCTATGCGTTGTGCTTTATGAGTAAAAAGCAAAGAAATACGGTAAGCAAAGGTGTTCACAGTTTTTGATGCATAGCAGTCTAGGCGTGTCGTTTGATTGGGTTTGTTCATTTTCACATCCTTGTGCCTATCCGAATGTGATGAGATAATGTTCACCATAGTTACTATGCAGTTGGCCAGGCGGACAGAGGGACATACGGACATGTTTAGATGCATTTCGAATTTGACTTTGGTCAAGAAGCACATATTTTATGAGGTTTTTGGAAGTTAACAAGAAAACAAAATCGTGATGTACTATAATAAGGGATACGCGAACAAATTTTTTAAATTTTTGCATCGACCACGGAATGTACGTTCAAATTTTTACAAGTTTATTTACTTTAATTTTGTGCATAATGAGAAAAAAAAAAACAATTGCTTTTTTCATTTCGGCAAACGAAGGTGTTCTCAGTTTACGTGGCACTATAGACGTCTCGTTCGACCGATTTGGCCCGCATTCAATACCAATTCTAATGTTTTTGACAAATTTGGCAAGTGCTAGCTTTGTTTTTGCAACCAGGAGAACATTTGTATTAAACGCAGAGACAGACGGACATGCTTAAATCGATTCAGAATTTGATGCTGATTACGAATATATATAATTCCTTTTGGGCGTTGCAAACATTTTGACAACAACATGGATATATCCGATGATGGGTATAAAAACAGTAAACAATTAGAATATTTCCTACCATTGCATCTTCAAAAGTAATTAATTTTAAGCACAATGGTATTAAAACCGACAAATGATTTCCAAAATATTCGTCCCGCTTTTGAACAAAGCTGCTACAAATATCAACGGATATACGTAAAGTGTGCATATTGGTTGTGCTAAGACCTTTGTAAAGAGCGGGTCCAATCTGAAAATAATAAACCAAATTTTCTTCAATCTCTATGCATTATAATATCAAAATAAATAGTCGTACATTTTCAATATTCAATTTTAAAACCGCATGCGGTGTTGCTCTCAGTATATAAAGAAAGGCTTGCAAATGATGCTCACAATAAGTTTCCAATTTGTGACGCAATTTCGTTAACATCATTTGGAAATATTTTTGTTTATATAAAAATTTAATAATCGGTAAATGTAAATGCGGATACTTGGAAGAGATGATGTTAAACGCCTCGCAAGCGGCATAACCTAAGGTAGGATGTTCCAACAATTTGACCAACTAAAGTTAAATAAAATATTAAATTTGATTGATTGAAAGCTTGACACTTTTAATATTAAAATGATAAACCTCTTCGAGTATTTCGCCAGCCTCGTCACAACCGCGCATTGTTAATCCTTTAGCAAACCAAGCCAGAATATCGATTGCCGACTCCTTTTCCTCTTTAGTCAGTTCTATGAGATGTTGAATTTTATTTTTCAAGATTCTCCGATTATTTTTGCCATTGCCATTGTTGTTGTTGTAATCAATTTTATTAACAAAACTGCAAAGTAAATGATGAGCAACGTCACGCGCTTCGAAGTCATCGCTAGTCATCGAGAATTGTGTTAAATCGTCTAATAAACGTTCAAAATGATCATCTAAACGAATGTCCTTATGAAGGAAACCTAATAAGCCTTGAGCTACATATATGTCCGATGTCTCTTGAAGATTTAATTTGGCCAAATTTTGTGTTGCTACCATATACTGCTCAGCAACGGGTAACGATCGAATGATTAAAGAAAGACCGACAGCTATCTCGGCTAGAAACATATTTGGAAAATAAAAAGTACCCACATTTTTAGCCAAATTCACGTATTTAGCAATTAAACACTTTTCATATTGCAGTTCCTTAACGAAATTTTTTCCTTGATATTGCAGTAATTTACTCAACGCTTGGAGAGCTACATAATGTTTATCTTTTTCACTTGTTGAGTAACTACCGAAAGCCTGTTGAAGCAATAAATTCACAATGAGTTCAGTGAATGACGATTGTTTAACCAACGGTAAAAAATATTCAAACATCTTTTTTTGAACACAAGTTGAATATGTGTCGAAATCACATATACATAAATCAATGCACTTTGTTTGCAATTCATTGGGCTGAAGAATTCCGAGACGTTCAATAAGAACGCGTAGCTCATTAGTTAAATTCAAAAAATCTAATTTTAGAAGTTTTGTTAACACTTTATAGATTAAGGCACGGTTTTCCTCATTAATTAATGGAGCCGATTCCGTTAATATGATTATAGCCGCGCGCATCAAATCCTGATTACAATTATCCTCATTATCGTTAGCATTCAAAGTATTCCCAACATGACGATGTATTTGCTCGCATAAGTCCGCACTTAAGTTATTGTAAATCGACGGTTCGTGAGAGCAAATAATTTTAAACATTTTCCCTATTATTGTATAGACACTTAGGCATTGCTCATTGTTTAGAGGATTTGATGAATCGTTGAGCTTTAGGAGGAACGTTCCAAAAATTTTCTCACTCGCAAATATTGAATCACCGGATAAACAGGCGATAGCAATACGTGCGGCCGGCTCGAAGAGGCGCTGACTAACATCACTTAAATGCGTTAGAATTGTTCCCAGTAACATAGTCTGGTAATTATGACTGATGGAGATTTGCGCTTTGGCAGCCTGCTCTAGAAAACAACTCAAGGCGCGTAGAGCAGCATCTACAACTGTCGTATGCTCGGAACCGGGAAAAACTTCTGCTTTCAATGCTAACCAAATCGTTTCAAATTGCGCCTCAATTCGATCACATGGAAAATTTAAAGCGCTTTGATACTAAAGAGAAAAATTGTCTTTTATTAAGCAAAAAAAAAAATATTGAAAAAAAGAAAATGCAAATAACTCACCAATAACTCCAAAGAATCACATTTAGCCACAATTAATTCACTTTCCAATTTCTCCAAAGCTAAAGGGATTGCCCATTCAATAAAATCGGGAGAGGCAACTAAACATTTTATTAATTTTGCGGATAAATCATCTCTAGTTATGCTGCTGGGATCACCGGGGGACGGCGTAAAGTCAATGGGGAAATAACAGGCGAAAATTTCAAACATTTCTTCACTTAAATGCAGCAACGGATATGTAGCGATAAAACCAGGCATAAATGAAAAAATTAAATCCAAATTACGAGGATCGCGTTCGCCATCGATGGAACTAATAATGCCGTAAATGAAATCACCCGACATCAGCTTAAGTTCTGTAAATGAAGCAAAAACATAAATAACTGTTTGAAAAAGAGAATCATTTTGTATTTTTTTTTTTTCAGTAAATGTCGTTGGAATTCTGGTGGAATTTTCTTCAATTTTTCTTAACTGACAACTTCAAGCAGAGACCCCACAAAGTATATATATTTTGATCAGCGTGAAATGCTGATTAAGCCATGTCTATACGTCTGTGTGTCAAAAAGAAGTCTTTAGAGGCGACCCTATAAAGTACATATATTTTGACCAGCGTGAAATTCTGAATCAATTAAGCCATGTCTGTTCGTCTGTGTGTCTGCGTGTCCAAAAGGCAGCGTTAGAGACCCTGTGAAGTATTTATGTCCTTGATCAACGTGAAACTCTGAATTGATTAAGCCATGTCTGTTCGTCTGTGTGTCTGCGTGTCCAAAAGGCAGCGTTAGAGACCCTGTGAAGTATTTATGTCCTTGATCAACGTGAAACTCTGAATTGATTAAGCCATGTCTGTCCGTCTGTGTGGCTGTGTGTCCCAAAAGGAAGCCCTATAAAGTGTTTTTGTATTCTTGATCAGCGTGAAATTCTGAATCAATTAAGCCATGTCTGTTCGTCTGTGTGTCTGCGTGTCCAAAAGGCAGCGTTAGAGACCCTGTGAAGTATTTATGTCCTTGATCAACGTGAAACTCTGAATTGATTAAGCCATGTCTGTCCGTCTGTGTGGCTGTGTGTCCCAAAAGGAAGCCCTATAAAGTGTTTTTGTATTCTTGATCAGCGTGAAATTCTGAATTGATTAACCGTCTATGTGATCAAAAGAAATCTTCAGAAGAGACTCTATAAAGTATATATATTTTGATCAGCGTGAAATGCTGATTAAACCATGTCTGCCCGTCTATGTGTTCAAAAGAAATCTTCAGA
>KK500078.1:70172-85522 GCA_000688715.1 Glossina pallidipes
ATGTCAATATAGCAAATCAATATAGCAAATTTCCTCAAAATATCTCAAAAATTGCGATAGAATGAACACAAGAAGAAAAGGTGGACAGGCGGACAGACAAGCTTAAATCAAATCAGAAAATGATTCCTAGTCGATCGGTCTACTAAACAGTGGATCTATTCCAAATCCATATATACTGGTGCACAAGCGTTGTGGGATATAAAAAGCTAGATTTGGTGCACTGCTTTCAACGAGTACGTGAACTTAGCAAAGTGTTTTACACATATTTATGGGGGCCTTTTCACATATGCTTCACATATAGACCTGAGAAATTTCTAATATAGAATTTTGTTATTCAATGTCTGACAAAAAATCGGAAGTTACGTATGGCTCGTCCTAATAGTATGCGCTTCACGGCTTCCCCCGAAGCTAACCCGTTACGGTCAAGTTAGAGAATATTTTTTCCCAATTGACACTCGAACAGTAGGCGATAAACGGAATAAAAGTTGCAAATTATTGCTTTAATCATGGGCACTTCTCATAGTCCATCTGTAAAGATTTATATAATACCTTTTCTGATGGCTTTGCTCAACATAGCTTTTTTCAACTTTTGCAATAAAATCTATTGTAAGTTATGGTGTTTAACAGGGGCATATGGCAGAAATAAGTGCGATGATCTTACTTCCCAATTGTCTTGCTTTTTTGTAAGAAAAATCTGGTCACCTTATTTGAACTGTTTCGAGAGTACAAATTCTCATTAAATTAGCTCGTAATTTTCTCTTCAGACATTGTTCTCTTTGATGAAAAATTTTGTTATTATTTAACTTAGCACTTATAGTAAAATAATGTATATTTACCGGAAACATATCTCTCTGAGAGATATTGAAATGTATTGAACAGTTTAAAGCGATCACTACGAAGTTGTGATTGGCAGGTGGTATTTATAAAAAAGCTTTGCAAGAGTTTAACTACATCAACTCCTCGCATATGATCCATGTGAACTAAAGCATCGATCCCTTCTATGACGGCCGGTATTACGTTGTGATGATCTTTTAAACGAGCTGCATAAAATTCAACCATAACATTTAATTGCTGACTATTTAACATATCTTTAGGTAGGTGAGCGAGTACGCGAGTCAATAATAAGGTGCCCTGAACACGCCTCTCCACGCTAGTAGATGTTAAAGGTGTTTGCAATTTTTCACATAGCTCTCCGATATCATAAAAATGACTTGTAAGATCTAAGTTTTCAAACAAAAAGAAAAATACAAAAATCAAAAAGTTGTTTGGCTCGCCGCAACCAACTTGTTATTGATGATTCTCACCTTTGACTATTTGTTCGACTCCTTCCTCTAGGTCTATGTCGGTTTCTAATAATTCTTCTATAATTGCTGCAGTTAATGGGGCCATTGCTTATTAACTTTTATTCAAAATAATGCCTTTGTTTTTTTCTTTTCAATGCTTTGGTCTTTTTTTTTCTTTTTTTTTTTTTTGGTTAGATTGTTATAGTTATGGTTCTGATCCGTTTTTCGGTTACAGTTATTCGATCAGATGATGAATGATTTTACAGCAATTCCGATGCTGGAGACAGGAACGTTGTAAACTTAGGCTAGCAGTAACGCTTTGATCTTAAATCTAGAAAATTAATATAAAAAAAAAGGAAAACAAAATGTATTCAACCACGCGAATAAAAAGCAAAATGAAATGTCACCGCAGCTGTCATATAATATATTTTATTTTCGTAAACAAAAGAAAACGACGACAGCTAGTTAAAGAAGAAGATGAACTTTGAACGATAAAAATTCTGAAAGATATCTCTATCTCTAGGCATAAATTGTTATCGATTACTTGTATTGCTAAGAAATTGTTTGTTTATATCTGCACTAAATACTTGGGAGTTTTTTTTTTTGTTAATAACATTTTTGGTAATCTTACACGTATTCGTGTAAGATATTCTTTACAATGGTTAAGGATGGTTTGTATTTTCCTTTCTTTTTTTTGTATTGTAAAAAATATTGTTTAATCATTTTGAAACATCTTCAGTTTCAGTTCCGCCACGAGGTCATCTCATCAGTGCAATCATTTCATGTATAATCACATTAATGATTTATGCTACTTTACGCTTTTATTCGGAATGGTTTAATTCCAGCCAATTAAATACGATATTAGGCGGTTTCATCGGTTCATGGTTATTTTTATTCAGCCTAACATCACTATCGAATGTGGAAATGCTATTATTTGGTGAAGATTTCTCTTCAAAATTTATTCCCGAAATATTATTTTGCCTAATAGTTGCAGTGGTAGCGGCCGGAGTTGTACATCGCGTTTGCGCAACCACTTGGTCAGTGATTATATGAAAATATAAATATTTATATCTATTTAATTATTTATTTTTTGTTATTTAATAGCATTCTATTTTCGATACTGGGTTTGTATTTTATTGATCGTATATCCAATGCTCATTATAATAAATCGGCTCTTTCCGTTGAACCGATTCATTCACGTAAATCCAACAAGAAAAATAAGTGAGTCAAACCTCAATAATGTATTGAGTCGCTAAAAAGGATCACTTTTTTTTTTTATCTTTAAGAGTTTCACATTTAAAAAATTTTATTTTTTGTCTTTCTCTATCTCTCTTCCTTGCTTTGGATTATTTACTGTGCAATTGTATATAAACAAAATTTTAGTCATTTAAAAGAATATTTTTTGAATTAATTAATTGATAAGAGAAACAACTTTATTAAAGCGTTCGAATGAATGTGTATCTGCTTACATAAACTTATTTAAAAAAAGAATGAAATGAATTCAATAAAAAAAAAGTGTCAATTGCAATTATGAACTTTTTTTAAGGATTTTTTTCTTTAAATCCAATTATGTTAAGTTTTGTTTAAATTTTTCAACAACTATTTATAGGCTTAAATTGCATAACGGTTAATATGGTCGAGGTGGCGGCATTGGCATCATCGGACCGAGAGGATAAGGAGTTCCTCCGCCGAATTGCGTAGGTGGATGAGGCGGCAAATAAAAGTTGGAGGCGGGTACACCGCGTGATGTCGGATTTGAAGTACCCAGTGCCTGACGCCTCATAAGTTCTTGCATTTTCTCAGCTTTCAGTTTACGTAAATGCATGATTTTCCGTGCATTTAAGAACTCTTCCAAAAAACTATCGACAGTTAATTCATTGTCAGTGAATTTTTTAACTAAATTCTCCGAAGCCTCTTCACTTTCGGCGGCAGCTGTTTGCAGTAAAGCTAAGGCAGTTTCCTGACTAATATTACCCGATTTATCTTTAATTGCAGCTAATTTCTCTTGCACAGCTTCACAACATCGTTTACCCTTTTCAGTAAGTTCCGCCAATTTACCCTTTAATTCAATGATTTCAGGTTCTTTTTCAATATTTCGTTCAGCCTTTTCTCGATTTTCTTCAAATAAACCATCCTTTTGCGCTTTTAAGTTTTCTAAAACTTCGTCCACTTTTTCTTCAAGTTTTTCATCATCGTTAAGTAATAATCGAAGTTCTTCTGTGGTAAGAGGGAATATTGAAACATGTAATTGATTTAAATATTCCTGATACATCTTTTTTGTTTATAGATTCAGTCACGCAAAATAAATATATGACTAAACTTAAACTGCGTTAAATGAAATAATTTTCTTTCTTTAAAGTAAAGATTGCCAGACTTAAAGAATAACTAATTATTTTTGGATAATTTTACCTTTAATGGGAATATTGCGGAATTATACAAAATTTAAAAAGAAAAGAAAAATTAAAAAAGAATGCATTTATAATAATTTTTTTTTTTAGTATTTATTTGCTATAATGTACATTTTTTTTAAATTTGTCTTATTATCTTTACATATAAGCACCTTCAGAGTTGCCATTATTCGGTGTTAATATTCAGTGATGTGTATTGCAGATTATGATAAATGAAGTTGGCTGCAATTTATAACCGGCCATGATTCCAAAAATTCACAAAAAATGGCCGGACTTAAGCTTCGATAAAAATGGAGTCATGCCGATGTGCAAAATTAATTAAAAATTCTAAATAAAATACGGCAAATTAAGTAAGAAAAAAGTTTCGAAAATATGCGAATAGTGTGGTGCAAAAAATTGAACATTATTACGCATCGAAAAGCTTAATGAATACGCAAAAAAATTGCATTGAAAAAGGTTGAAATTTTTCTGTCGCAGACTGTCAAACATAATTTTTATTCGTGTTGTGTCCCGAAAGCAAAGCAAAGCGTAGCTAATAGTAGAATAGAAGAGTTGATGGTGCTTCAAGCCCGTGGTATATATATATAGAGCACGGGTTTATGCGATTCGTGCGTGTGTGTCTGATTTCTCGTTTTTTTTCCTAATTTTTCTTTTTTTTTTCCTAAAGGAGATTCTCGCTGGGAAAAGGCGAAATCCATGAAAATTGTGTAATCTCTGAGATAAAAAAAAAAACGCCCGAAATATAAAGTTAAAAAAGAAGGAATTTTTGAAATATATAATGAAATTAATTAATTTTTTACGTGAAAAATGATAAATTTGTTATTATTGCAAACACTACAATTAGAAAAATTAATGAACGCAAGTTCGATAAGAATACGTAAAATAACAGCTATTGCGTGCGTATGAGTGTATGGATGCAGAAAATTGTGTGTATTATTTTTTTTGTATATAGTAATAAATGCTATTCGTCGTCATTCCTTGCTTGTGAACACCGTTGTCACCACCATCATCAGAGGCCAGCCAGCGCACCAACAACGTTGTCATTATCCATCATTAGAACATTCGTTGTCGTCGTCGTCCGAACAAAGCGAAACGATAGTCAACAACATCGAAGCTCTGGTCAGCACAAGAGAAGTTGGTCTGCCACACCGAAAAAGCAAACTCCCCAACCCATCCTGCCCCACAGTCTATTTAACCTTATAGTCCATCAATAATAAATGAATTCAATGGATTAGCTTCAAATATATATTTGTGAAGTGAAAAGAACTGTATATTGCAAATATTAAACAGAAAAAAAAAAAAAAACAAGGGAAAAAAACCCAAATAGAAAAAGTATTTATGATTGGATACATTACATATATTCAAAATATATAGAGAAAAAGAAGAAGCATTTGCATTAGTGGTCGCGGAACGAGTTTTGTGTGGTCTTTTTTTTTTTTTTGTTTTAATTTTTAAACAATATAAAAACAACAAAAGCATTTGGCAGCAGTTTTCGATGACTATTTGTACATTTTGGCATAAAAATTGTAATAGATTAATGTAAAAGCGAAAACGGCGAAAAATATCTCGTTGCGCTCTATCGCAATATTTACGATATCAATATTACTGATATGTGTGTGCGCGTGTTTATAGAGTCATCCTTTTCATTCTAATGCAAACGTAATGCTGAAATATGCATTGTCTTTTTTCAATTGTCATATAGTATGCAAAAACAAAGCAAAACAAAAACATAACTAGAAACGAAATAAACGCAAAAAAAAAAAGAAAAGAAAAAGCCCAGAGAGTCTCTCAGGCATATTGAGTGATTGTTTTTTTTTTTTTTTTAAAACTCTTCACAATGTAAAGTGCTATAAAAAAATATGTAAAGTTATAAATATTACCGGATATAAAACATAATTATTAAATACATTTTAAACTTACATTCTCAATTCCCTATTACTTATTATATTATTATTGCTATTTGTGTGATATACATATATATACATACATACATTTTTACATGTGCATTATTTCATTCGTTTTTGGTGAATATATCTATTCATTCGACACCTTTCGCCGAATACTTCGGTCATTTTGTATGCAGTGATGATCTGAATGTGTAAGTATATTATCTACTACTCTTTTTCAAGCATGTTTATATATTTATATATATATATATATATATTTGTACATTTATATATATATCTACATATATCTACATATCTATAGCAGAAATTGGCCATTAAAATTGTTCTGTATTGTCAGCAATTCTAACATATTAATGTAATCTATGAAATACCTGTCTAAACTTTTAAATTTAAAACCTCAAGTCGACAATAATTGTTTTGGAGGAATAAAATTTAAGTTTTTTTTTTTTTTTTTTTAATTTTTTAAATTTTACATTAAAATAACTTTAAAATATATTTGAATCGATTTGTAGATAAATATCTGTTGCAAGTTGTATGTTAAACTTATGACGAATATTGAATTGAGAGTGGATTCCATCTCTTTCCAACTGGTCTGTGGTCATTGCCTAGGAATGTATCTTTGAATCTCGAGGATTCTATCTCATGATTAAAACTTGCATCTAAAACTATATATATATGTGCTACCATAAGCTAAGGCAGATATGGCACAATTGACTTTCCGATTTCTGGTTTGGATTAGTTGGATTTTACAAGAGGAGAGAAGTCTTCATTAAAATCTGAGTCTAACGATGATCAAAAAAATATACAGATGCATCTCATTAAGTTAAGCCACATGTCGTAAAATGGATTTTGGAATTTCTGGTTTGGATTAGTTGGATTTTCCTATTGTGAGTTCCCCTTCAAACGGACCGAAACTGTACTGAAAACAG
Organism: Glossina pallidipes; assembly: GCA_000688715.1. NCBI lineage: Eukaryota > Metazoa > Arthropoda > Insecta > Diptera > Glossinidae > Glossina > Glossina pallidipes. The sequence continues at coordinate 76,700 of KK500078.1, forward strand.
GTATTACTTTCGGAGCGGAAAGTCCTACAATTATTTGGCCTTAATGAGCCCGATTGTAACTCCTGACTACGAAGGGCTATGAAATGGTCTAATATGCGTTTGTACTAAATTTTTATGCTTTAAAACGGTAACTGTTATGATGGGATTTTACTGTATTTTTCTATCTAATAGTTAACTCGGTGCAATATGTGTTCGCTGCACAGACACAGATGCATTCGTTTATAACAACTTTTGTGTCTTTTGCTTAGATGATGATAAATAGCGTTTAGCTATGAGAATTTACTCACAGCCGGCATATATTTTTACGGGATGCTTTCATTTAAATAGAGATGAAATATGATTATGAATTTTATTTAAATTTATCATTATAATAATATTGATTCATTTTGTGTGTTCCTTTCCTCTTATATTTATTTCTTGCTTGTTTTAATTGTTTCGCTTTATTTATTTTTTTTTTTTAACTTTCCTTGGCAAAATTCAATTTTTTTTGTATATGCTTTGGTTACCGCACATTATAAAAATGCAACACTGGGTTACATTTGTTAACGACGAATTTACGTACGAAATGAAACGAAAGAAAAACGTAGCCGAAGAGAAGAAAAATTGACTATGTATTAACTGACTACTGACTGACGGTTTGTGTTGCTGCTGCAAATGAGTTTCATTTGTGAAATCCAAAGTAAAAAGTCCGGGAATTGTACCTTTTGAAAGTGCTGTGTTAATACGATACAATAATTTCTTAGAAATATACAAAAAAAAAAAAAAAAAAAAAAAAAAAAAAAAAAAAAAAAAACAACAACAAAAATAAATAAAAAAACAAAATTATCTATATATATATTAATAATAAATAAATGAGTAAATAAATAAATAATAAAGTGCTTAAATGTATTTGTTGATAGAAGCAAGTAAAAAGAGAAAAGAGACTTCAAAGTATTCCAACATATAAATTACGGAATACGAAAAAGAAAAAAAAATCATTAAAAAATTGTCGTTTTTCGCGTTGCACAAAAATTAAATGCCAGAAGCAGCAGCAGCAGCAGCAGAAGCAGCAGTAGTAGTAGCAGTGTTCAACGTAGTTGTAGTATGTGGTCGTGGAGAGTGTGGTGTATGTGGGGTACAAGTGGAAAAGTATACAAGTGAGAATGTTACAGCAATGCTTAAAACATTGAAAACGGGCTTTGCTTAATGAGTGCGACAGAGTCGAATATATGTTTTTATACACTCTCTAAACGTTGATTATTGTTTAGTGTGACGATCTGTCGGTTAGTCGATTGGTTGGTTTGGTCGTTTTGTCATTAAGTCGATGGGTCGGTTTGCCTGCTTATCCGTCCTTTGTTTGTCTGTCCGTCCGTCCGTCCGTCGGTTCCGTGCATACGGTACGTACGGTGTTTCGTTTAGTTTGGTTTGTGTCAATTGTATCTCTCTACTAGTAGTAGTTATTGGTTATTTTCTCTTATGCGTTATTTCTGATTTTAATTTCTTTCTATTTTTGCTTTGCCATTGAATTTCGTTTTGTGTATGTGTATCTTCTTCATATTCGTTAATTTGCTTGCTTTCCTCGTTCGGGCTATAAAGCACAAGCATATATATCTATACGCTTCTATATACATGCACATAAACATACAAACATACATACATATTATATTTTCGTATAGGAAAATGTAAGCATGAGATGAATAAATAAAACACGAGAGGAGAGAGAGCAAACGCACACACAGAAGAGGGAAAAAAAAAGTATGTAATCACAAACACATACGAATATCTATACAAACATACATAAGTAAGTGTGTGGTATGTTGTTGATACGATGGCACGATGATTATGTTCGCATTCGTATCTACATCATGTACACACAAACAAACACACACATGCATACACACGTATGTATTTAAATATTTTTATTTTCCTTTCTATTGCTGTTTTTTTTTTTTTTGTTTTTTTTATAACGTTTGGTTTTTTATAGTTTCTAGTGGTAGCTTGCTAATGTTGCTGCGTTGTTTTTGCCTCGTTTTAGTTCAGCGTTCAGTTCAGTTCAGTTCAGTTCGTTCGTTCAATTTTCTACTGCTATTTTCTCTGTTATTTTACGTTTTCTTCTATGTCTATTCGTTCGTTTATTGTTAGTTATGTGTATGTATGCCTACGTATATAACGATGTTTATACGAATGTCTACTGTATATATATTTATATATATATATATATATATATATATATATATANATTTTCTCTGTTATTTTACGTTTTCTTCTATGTCTATTCGTTCGTTTATTGTTAGTTATGTGTATGTATGCCTACGTATATAACGATGTTTATACTTAAGAAAAATGTATATATATTTATATATATATATATATATATATATATATATATATATATATATATATATATATATATATATATATATTTGCGCTCCTCGTTAGTGTGTGTGTGTGTATCTGTTCACATAGATACACATATGTATATAGACATCGTCTTTAGTTCGTTGTCAATTGCTGATTTTAAAATTTGTTGTTGGATTTTCTGTTTCTCTACATTTTTACACATTAGTTTTTTTTTTTTTTACTTTTTTACTTTTTTTTTTGTCATAAGCGATTTTTTTGTTTTTTCTGCTGTATATATTTGTTATAGATTCACTATTGGTCGGGGTGTTGGCAATTAAAAAAAAAAAAAAAAAAAAAAAAATTAGTATCTATAACTATGCCAGTCTTGAGATTTTTTTGCGGAATATATAAATATCTTCAAAATAGCACCAAGCGATGGATGAGATCCATTATTAGTATACAATAACTGTTCCAAACATTGTTTATGCTTTTAATCTAGCAAAACTGTCCGTCCATCTCTTTCGCAAGAAACTTTATTTTTTTACTCTTTCCTACCTTTCCTTTTAATTTAGCTCGGATTTAAAAAAAAAAAAAAAAAAGTGAAAGAAAAAAAATATCGTCCTTGCAACGACAAGTGGGAAAGAGTTGATAATATTAAGTTCATTTTCCAAGCAACACCATTCTTAATTTAAGGAGAATTTGTGCAGTTGTTTTCATTAATAGTAGTGCGCGTAGAATTGCGCTTTAGGATCAGGGGATACCTGTTGACCCGCTCGTTCACATGTTCGATGTTTCTTTTTTTAAGTGAATGATGAAAAACGTCATATTCTATAGGGGAGAAATTGTTGTGCAACCGCGGGTCCACTAGTAGTAGTCTCTATACTACTTGTAGTATGAGGGTGTATTGGGCATGTAACAGCCAGAAAGTCTTGGGATGAGCCACCTATTCAGAATCACTCTCGAAAATTTTTTTCGTGCCCAAGGGAGTCCGACAGACAGGGTGGGTATTGAAAAGTTTTAGGTGCACATCGGATCCATCTTCGGTAGGTTAGAATTTGCTCTTCGTCCGTGTCTTCGATAAGGTGGAATTTCTTTTAGTTGTACTCGTCCTAGGAGCGTCCACAAGCAACAATGTAGAAACCCCCACACATCTCACGGGGTAGCTACATCAGCTGTGGGACGTACGCATGACTCATAGGACTCTATTCCTCTTATAATGGCGATGCAAGGTTGCCTTAAAATTTATTTAGATAACAACTTTAGATACAAGAGGACGGAGATAGACTTACCACTACATGGGTTCAATATAATTGGTGTAACGGTGTGGTTACATAAATATAAGTCTGATAGACACACACACAAATGTGACAAACCCACGTAGTGGAACTTACTTATGCTCACACAAACCATTTTCCGCATCGATCAAAGCTTTTCTGTCCATCTGTCCGCCTAATGTTTGTCCATGTATTTTTGTGTTTGTGATAGGAATAGGGCCTTGTGAGGGTGCCACCATTTATTATACCGATTCAGATGGTGATTTGAAATCGCATCTACGCTTGTCTATCCGCCTGTCCGTTTTTTTTTCTTGTGCTCAACATACAGGCCGCCAATTTTTGAGATTTTTCAATGGAATTTGGCACACTCTGGCGTGTTTTGACCCAAGGACAAGTGAACTTTTTCGACCACTTCCCTTATCTTGGAAAGTCCCTATATGAATGATCTGTAGGATGGTGTAGAGTATTTAATGGTGGGATCGCGACCACGTATTGTGCTTTTACTTGTTTATTTACTATATACAAAGCTTGGCGGGGCATAACGTCGCTGGATGTAATTACAAATACTCACCTCGATGTAACGCTTGAGAGCGTTTCTCTTCTTTCGGGCAAAATGTTGAGGTTTTAATCCGGATTTAAGCAAACAGTCGGATAGCTAAAATGATCAATAGATAAATTTGGCTAAATTGATTAACTTGGCAGAGAGATTTTATTGAATTAAAAGAAAATTTTAAAATTTTATTAAAATATTAATTATTGCGAATGATTGGGCCTGCATCGAGTAATTTATATGATTTTAGAGATTTTTTTTTCTGACAGAAATAATCGAAAATATCAGGTAACTTTTTTCTTTTGGACAAAATTAAACATATGATAATCGTAACGTCAACTCAAGTACATAATGCCGGACATGACTAAATTAATTATATATGCTTTTGATAAGGCTAAGAAGAAGAAGAAGAAGAAGAAGAGGCCCTTTGCAAGTGTAGGAAAAAAAGAAATTAGAGAAAAATGACTTATTTATTATTCAATGCAAATAAAGGAACGGACGTTGACAAAATCGAATCTTGAGGGTCCAGTGATAAGAGAATTACAGCTTTTTGAATATATATGCCCTTGTCTCTTAGTATCAAACTGTGGTAAAAGTTCAAGTTTACTTGAAAATTTTTCAAATACGGTATCTTTTTGATATAAGCGATAGTTTCCCAATTTTACCCGTAAAAGGTCGCTAACATTACATTACATTCTTCATATGTCTTCTCCTTCTTACGATAAGGAGAAATGCATTACGCCTTACAACAATACAACGGTTTGTCATTATACATCCCTTGCGATACAGAATTCATATGTAACACCTAGAAGGACTTGAGGTAGATCATCCTCTTTTCATACCAAATCCTCCTCAGAAACGGCTAAAACATATCCATGCTTATCTCTCCATGACTTTTTTACTCAAGCTGTAGATTGATATTTTTATATATTTTTATATTAACGAAATTTGGAACACTGGCATGTTTTGGCGCATGAACAACTCCTTTTAAAAATGGATATATATTGCGAGCAACTTTCACACATTGCTCCCCATATGGTGGCTTCTTTTGAAGAAGTCGTTTACAAAAGGTCGTCTTGGCCTACTAAAGTGCTTTAAAAGATTTGAGTCGGATAGGCATAATTTTTGAATCGCCCTGCCGTATAGTCCTCTTTATGGAAAGTAAGTCTTCATAAGGCGAAGACGAGTAACGTCTAATGTGTCATCGTCAAAATTGTTCTATAATAGTAATTTGGCCTGAAAAATAACGTAAACCAATTTGAACCACATAGGTCTATTTTTTGGACCATTTTCAGCATTCGCTTCCGCCAGCTTCTTCAGAATAGAAAAAGGATTCATCAAAACATAAAAAGTGGGTGTCATAATATTTCAGGAATTCTTGATTTCATTTCAAGCATCTTACCAGAAAAGATGCAAGTGATAATTTTGAGAGTTCCTATGAGAGAGACTATGTTTCAAGGGATGGCCATGACGTTAGTTGTTTCAAGGGCCGTTTATCGACTGCTTCAAAATACCGAATTAATGCATGAATGATTTTCACTAGTTCTGTCCAAGTCCCAGAATATTTCTTCCTCTTTACCCCCCATACCTTTTTTGTGGTATAAGATTTTGCGAATGTATGCGACAGGCAGGTGGACTTAAAATAAACCCAGCTTTTATTATATACCGATCGAATCAGAATCATCTTCTGATTTGATTTAAGCGTGTCTGTCCGTTTGTCCATCTTGTTTTCTTGCGTTTAACCAACAAGTCGTAACTTTTCAAGTATTTCGACGATATATATATATCACGTCGATGTGCTTTAGCCCAAGAATGAGCGCTACATGAACATCGTTCCGACCAGGCCACTTTTTCGACCACTTCCCACGTGAACACTTATTTTGAAAAGTCGTTATACCAATCACTGTATTACACGAAATGGTGTACGTTATTTATTGATGGGCTGCGTTCCACTATAGTGCTTTCACTTGTTCTTCCTAAATACTATTCTAAATTCGGAATTGTGTTGATATACATGAGTGATTTGAATATTTCGAAATTATATTTCTGTAATTAAAGTTGAGAGAAATTATAATAAATAACATATGAAATTTTCTTTTCAGATAATTTACACATAAAGTTGCAGCGAAGTTGGAGGCTTTACTCAAATAGTTGTATTGTTTGCAGCTGCAACTAAAAGAACCGACAGAACAATTGAGCGAAACGAGTAATGAATGAGAAAATTAAATCACCCTCTGCGCAGGGTGGCCCAGCGAATAGCGGCGGTCCAACGTCTGCAGGCAATGGAGGTGGTGGCGGTTCTGGCGGCAATTCACAAAGTGGTCCGACATCGGCGTCATCATCTTTAGGCGGTGGTCCACCTGTACCAAATAATGGCAGTGATGGGCAGGGGACAATACCACATCCTTATGGGCCGCCCGGTGCTGGTGACCCTGTTGCTATGGCACACTATCATTTACATCAGCAACCACCTCACCCGCAGCATATGCCACCACATCCAGGACAAGGTGGTCCTGGAGGCCCACCACCAAATACGGTTGAACATCCGAATAAAGATGATTATGGGCAAAGTCCGCTTGGGGGGCCACCACCACCGCCACCCGGCGGACATCATCCGGTTTATGGACGCTATCATCATGGTGATCCTACAATAGATCCTTATCGATATGGACACGCACCATTGCAACAGCAGGCACCACCTCCTGGTGGTAAACCGCAGCAATCATTGCCAGGAACTGGAGCTGGAATATCTTCACCTGGTCGACCACCTCCACAACGATATATACCTGGTCAGCCGCCCCAGGGTCCGACGCCCACGCTAAATTCATTACTGCAATCATCGCATCCGCCACCACCACCTCAGCATCGGTATACGAATAGTTATGATCCACAGCAACATCCACAACAGCCTCCACCACCTCAGCAACAACAACAGCAACCGCCACAAACAGGCGCCGGCGGGCCGCAGCAGCAACAGCCTGGCGGTCCAACGCAAAGTGGGCCACCACCACCGCCACCTCATAGCGGACCACCTCCGCCGCCGCATCAAGCTCCCTATGGTGCTCAGCAGGGCGTTTGGGCACCTCCACCCAGACCCTATAGTCCACAGTTGGGTCCGTCGCAACAGTATCGAACACCACCACCGGTAAGTAAACTAACAACAAAATACTTTATATAAACAACAATTATTCACATTTGGTTGTTAATTTTTTTCATTTTTTTTATATTTTATATGTGCGAAATATGTGGTAAACACACGTATGTATGATGATGAACATATGTCTCTCTGTCTCGCACTATATATATACACACAAACATGCGAGTGATGTGTGTGTACACTTTTCAAATGCAATTGCATTCTTTTGAAAATACCGTTATTTGATCGACCTTACCTATCACAACAATAAAGACAAAAAAAAAATAAAAAAATAAATAAAGAAATAAAGAAATGAATAAAAAAAAAAATAATAAAAATTCTAAAAGCGTATTACGTCACGAATTGAAAGGTTATTAAACCTTTAAAAAGTAAATAAACGCATATGTATCAGTCAGTATGGGTATCAGTAAAAAATTTAAAGGCAGAATAATTTCGAAAAGAAAACAAAGCACACAGAGACAAACATACACAAACGCATGCATACCCAAACACAAAGACAGAAAGGCAGCAATAAACACATTAACAATTGCGGTTATAAACAAAGATTCAGACTTATATATATATATAAACTATATGATGTATGTATATATATATATAAATAAGCACATGTATGACCGTATGTACGTTTGTTGGTTCATGCATTAACCATATAGTCATTTGGGTTTTTATAGAATAATACACATTACGCCACAATATCTTTTAATGAACACATGTGGCGTATTTATATACCTACGTACGTGCGTATATGTACGTACCTTTATCCCCTGTCTATGGCTATGCGCGCTTAAGTAGCGTAAGCTTTTCATTCTAATAAAAATCGGTTAATAGTGTAGTTGTTGCTGTTGCTGCTGTTGTTGTTGTTGCTGTTGTTTATTCTCTTACAATCAACGCCTCGCATATTATATCAAATCAACAGCTGACTTACTTATATTCAAAATAAATATTAGTAACAAACGCGTACACAAACATCTGTACACATATAAACGCGCGCGCATACGTTTACCCATCTAAATAGTCTTCTTTGTTGTTCTTGTTGTTGCTTCTGTTATTTTTATTTGCAATGCAAGTGTGTGCATGTGTGTGTGTGTGTTTTGAACGTTTATGAAAAATTACGTTTGTTTGAATCTTTATGTTCGCGCCGAGAACGCAAAACCCAATAAAAATTCGCCGACATCAAAACAAATTCAATTTGTTTTTTTTTTTACTTTTATACGCCAAGAAATACTTTTTATTTATTTATTTACTTAGTTTTTTTTTTTTTTTTTTTTTTAACACATAGAGTAAAATGAATGGCATGTGAACGTGTGTTTGTTTGTGTGCTTGTATTTCTTTGCTAACGGTTTCATGAATGTTCATGCTGTTGCCTGTTTTTTTTTTTTTTTTCTCTCCTTTAATGATTTCCTCCTATAGTTTTCGGGGGCATACATATTTAATACGACACAAAAATACAAGTGTTTTTGTGTTATTTTTAATTTTGCGCTTTTTTTTTTGTTTTTTTTTTTTTTTTTTACAATATAAACAAA
>KK500078.1:117318-129129 GCA_000688715.1 Glossina pallidipes
TTTCTAAATAAAATTAGGATTTTTTTTCTTTTCATTAAATTTCAAAATCTGTAAAATCGCTTCCGATTATTGTTAGTAAGCTAAAGTTTTAAAAATTTGATTTCGGCTTCAAATTTTTTATATTTTGAGAAATTCAGGTGAAAAGTTTGAAAATTAATTAAATTGAACTAAGGGAGTTTCGCTAAGACATTACCGAAAGTCTACTTAAAACTAAGCCAATGCCAATATAAGTGATGGCTTTAGAGTGTGTTGTCGTAAAACAAATGCTGTCAAGTTATAGGAAAATACGTTTTAATAGGTAAAGAATGCGTGCGCTACGACTTGCGATCACTTTTCATGTTTATCTATTGTGTTAGAAAAGTCCTTTTCACGATAAAGTGTTAAAGGGAAGATTTACTTTTTCGTTAAATCGTCTTGTAGTTCGCCTAGTGATGCTTTTCTATGTAATATGAATAAATATATGTATATATGTACATGCCCAGAGTATAAGATCAGCCTGTCCCGTAAAAAAAGTTCCGTCTATGCGTCCCCTTTCATACGGATTTTCGCACGTGTATAACTTTAGCGTAATCGTGTGGGAAGTGTGTTTGGGCTAAAGATAGAAACGCCTCTCGTTACTGCTAAGCTAATCAGTTCTTCAATGACACGTGCCTTTCCAGCCTTCGAGCTTTTGACCTTTTTGATGTGCATAATTTTGTCTTGTTACGCAAAAAGGGTTAAATATGAAGACAAAGTTTATGTAATTAAGTTACACAAAAGTGATGGCTAACGTGGAACAGATCACACACATCTTGTGTTACATAAAAGTACATAGAAATTTATTCACATTATGTAAAAAATCATCAAATAGTCCATAGAGGGAGGCTGTAACACTTTAACTTTAAGTTAAAAGCAGACATCTTTGCCTCCGTCCTATGGAATGACGGTTCAGGTATACCATCATAGAGAAGAATGGTCGTTTAGCTTTCACAAAACATTCCAGGCTTGTTGAGGCTTCTCAAGTCCTTATTTCTTTCATCCGTAAGCAACAAGCACTGAATCTTCTAACCATTCAGCAAGTGTCCGAAAGAGAATATTTTTCAATTTTCTTGTTCTTGTATTTCATGCAAGCAAAAAGAACATGGTCCCTGTCTTGTGTAGCGCCACTAGCTATTGCATAACACGCTAGGTTCGATTTTACGATATATGATGTGTATGATATGTTATGCTTCTTGCCTTCTGCAGGATCACTTGCTTTTGCATAACACGCTAGGTTCGATTTTACGATCTATAATGTGTACGATACGTTATGCTTCTTGCCTTCTGTAGGGTCACCAGCTATTGCATAAAACGCTAAATTCCATTTTACGATATATGACGTTTACGATACGTTATGCTTTCTACTTTCTCTAATGTTACCGGCGACTACGGACAGTAGCCATCATGGTGAAGATATATGCTGTATACGATATTGGTATGAGTGTAACGATATGGTGTGTATTTGAAATTTTTACGTAATCAAATATGGCCAAGGATTTTGAGGAGAGTTACGAAAAATCCATATAAAAGATTTTTAGAGCGCACAGCTAGTTATCGACCAAATGCTGTCAACTTATAGAAAAATGTAATTTCAATATCTATGTATATAAGATAGGTACGAAAATCTGCACTTTCTGTATTTACTCGCTAATGTTCGTCTTAGTGTTTTGGGCAGACGAAAAGCTGTCACTCGTGTTGGAATTTCGGGCGAAAGAAAGGCATACACTTGTACCTCCCGCCTTATATATGCTGTATGCGATACGATATAACGGGAATTATCAAATATCGTATATAAAGGCATTACAAAATTCGACCAGAATCGAGTAAATGAATGCTCTCTTGTTTTCTCGTCTCAAACAAGAAATGCTTGCTCCTCCGGCATGCTTGTGCAGCACAAGTTAACATGAATGAAAGCATTTCTATTCGCCCTCCGACGCCCCCCCCGCTTTTTTTTCTTTTTTGTTTATCATTTTTCGCAGTTGGAATTTTTTCTTTTTTGTCTATCGCTTGTTTTTGATAACTTTGTTGCCGTTCCGTCGTTAGTCAACACGGTTTCTCTCTATGTATTATATCTTCATACAAACAGACACGTACGAAATACTCTACAAGCATTAAAAGCATATAATAAGTTTTTTTTTCCTTTTTTTTATATATTTTTTTTTTTTTTTATTAATATTCTATGTGTGCCATGTTCGTTGTACTTCACATTATTCTGCGGCTATAGAGTACGTACTACGATGGAACGAACTTTTTTTTGTTGATTATGAACTAAGCTTGTGATTACAAGCACACGCACACAGACGCACGCACACGTGCATAGTTAACAATTGTGTTATATAGTTGTAGAAATTTTCGTTTTTACTATTCGAGCATAACTAACATTTTCAGTTTTGTTCATTTTGCACGTTGACGACGACGACGACGACGACGACGACAACGACGATGATGTTGTTCTCTCCATGTATGCACATATTTATGTATGTGGGAAAAAGGATAACCTAAAAAGAAAAAAAATGAAATAAAAACACAAATGAAAGGATATTCTCTTGGTATACAATCTTTATAGAACGTGTGTTTATACGCACACACACACACACACAAACACATACATACACATATATATAAGGAGTGTGTTGCCGCAATAAATCTTGCGAAGCATAGCAGCAGAGTTAACTCTGAGCACTATCCGCCCCTCTTGCTCTTTCGTGGACTTCTAGTTAGTCACATGTTACAAGATTGCAAAGAAAAACGATAGCATCGAGAAAGGATGATGGAAGGAAAAACTCTGAAAACTTGTTAAGGACAAGAATAAATAATATTTGGTTCGCGCGCGCGCACGTGTGTGTGTGGTGTGTGCGGTGTGTGTTCTGGGAAAATTTAATGCAACAAAGCAAAGTAGTAAAGTAAAGTTAATCGGTCGTTCGGTCAGTCATCAACTAATCAACAGTCAGTCAACCAGTCCATCCAACTAACTATTCGAGTCGAACTCATTCAACTCGACCTTTCTACTACCACATAATATATATATATATATATAGAACTAACACTAGTAAAACTACTACACCGACTGACTGACTTTAAGCATTATTACAATACACACATACGCGCAGACACAGATTCTCAGAGACAGGCATCGCAGATTGGACGATAAAAAGACCAAATAACAAAAGAAAAAAAAAGCACTTTTTGACAAATAGATGGAATAAATGAAAGCACATAAGAGAGCAAATAAACTAACGGACTAACAGACTGACTGTGCAATTTTATGCATGGAATTGTTGTTGTTGTTACTGCTGCTATTACAACCATTAAATTAAAGAACTTTCATTCTAGTAAATGTTGTACGTAACGAGAATTTCGAGAAACACTCGAAAGGATTAAAAGTAAAAAAGAAAGAAAAAAAAAATAAATCAAAGAAAGAAAGAGAACAAAACAATGATAATAGCAAACAGTAGAAATTATTGTTTGAGTTATTAATGAAGTTGGTTAGAAAGGCGCGCGCAATCCATTTAATTATTATCCTACACGGAGGAGCGCATTAATTTAAACACACAGGGAGGCGGAGCCGGGGTCTATTAAATATTGTTTTTGAAGAGTGATTCACAAGAAATCTATCCTTCTATATATATATATATTTATATATATGTATAATATATTTATATATATTTATATATATATATAATATATATTTATATATATATAATATATATATATATATTTATATTTATATATATATATATATTTATATATATATATATATTTATATATATATATATTTATATATATATATATATTTAATAACTCTGGTCGGTTAATGAAAAAAAATTTTTATATATTTTTATATGTAATAATGTTTTATACATTTCATTTATATATATATAAATGTATATATGTAAATATATATATATATGTAAATAAATAAGAATCTGTACCAAGGGTGAGAAACATTTTTTTTCATCAACCGACCAAAGTTATTAAATATTATTAAAAATGCTGTTTCGTGCATTTTTAAATGGATCACTTTAGGGTCGAACGAACAAAAAAAAAAAAAAAATCCATTTATGATAGCTGCTCAGTAGAGCCGGTCGTGACGGCAGATATCAATCCGTCTGCAGCATTGAATTATTTGATATTCTAAACGTAGCTGGCCGGACTCCATGACATCACGAGTCGAATGCGGCCCGCTTGATCGACAGTTGTCCAAGCCTGATCTACACTATAAGATACCTTGATTCATACATTACCTGTGTGATCTTGAATATCAGCCCAAGTCTTTATTGTACTAATCATAGGAAATTATGGAAAGTCAGCGAGTGAGCTGATTGGGATCATTTTATGAACAGCATCACTAAATTAATATTGTTATGTGAAATATATTTTTCGATTTCAGATGCTTTTTTTTCTTTAATATTCCAAAAGTAGGTTAGTGTCACTGGACCATGTATATGTGCTTAGATTTGATTTAATGGATTTGAACAGTAAAAAAAAATTACTTACAAAGGGGTGGTTCAACTGTCTTCATCAATGGACCAACTATAGTTTTCATATCACGGGAGGGGACAGAACAAGTTTCAACTATTTTTACAAAGAGGTCAACAACTGTTTTCATCAACGGGCCAATAATAGTTTTCATATCAAGGGAGGGGTCAGAACAAGCTTCAGCTATTGTTAGAAAGGGATTAATAATTGTTATACATTACACGGGAGGGGCCAGAACAAGTTCCAACTACTATGAAAATTGTGGCATTACTTGTCAATTTCCATATCACATTTCGAATTTGAAAGATGCACAGCGGGGCCGGTAATGAAGCCTGATATAATCATTTCGGAGCATTGCTATGTGTGTCAAGAAATTCAATTATTCGAAATTTTGATTCTAGCAGGCCGGTCTCGAAAACATCACCGGCCGGCGGTTGCCTGTGCCCGGTGTAAAAGGGACTTTTTTCGAGAATTTACAACATTTCGTTCGACTGAGCTCTCATACATATCCGATCAACTTCTTTCTTCCAATATTCCGTGACAACACTTATTGTCTTTAGCAAATTCTCTGCTTATAGAAAATTAACTTTCAATAGTGGATTTCGAAAACTATTTTAGTCCTTTTATCTGCTGACTTGTTAATCTTATCGTAAATCGCATAGCTACATAAGACGCATTTACTTTATGGCAACGGCAGATGGAAGCATCGTAAATGACGATTTGCTTTTATTACTTTTCTCAACATTTTAGGAAATTTTGATTTTCATGCTGACTAATTTTGTCAAATGTCTGATTTTCATAAGATCGTCGTATACGTCGTAAGAAGTGTGATAGAATTGAAATCGTTTTCGTCTGTTCAAGTTTTCTCACATATTTTACTTTTAATACCCTACACCACTTAAGTGCGTGACTATGTGTTTTTGTCCGGGTATACATAACGCCTAGAAGAACTTGAATAGATCAACCTTTCATTATACCGATCGATTGAGAATAAATTTCAGAATCGGTTTAAGCTTTTCCTTTGAGCAAATTGTTTTTTTCAATGCGGCGAACTTTTGGAAAGTGATTGGAACAGTAGGCGTATAGTCTTACTTCGCTGCTTTCTAAATACGTTTGTTCTTGGGTCAAAACATATCTCGAAAATTGCTACCTTTAAGTTGGACACGAGAGTACGTGCACAGAAATCAGACGGACGGGCCGACTTAAATCGATATAAAACAATAAAGCGCTATTGGAAAAGTAGGGGTAAATATGGTTCCACTCGGGAGATTTTCAAATTCATTTGTCGCTGGATCAAAACATATCTCGAAAATTGCTACGTTTAAGTTGGACACGAAAATTACGTGTGCGGAGATCAGACGGGCCGACTTAAAGCGCTATTGGAAAAGCCACTCTGCAGATTTTCAAATTCATTTGTCGCTGGATCAAAACATATCTCGAAAACTGCGACCTAAATCGATACAGAAAAATAATTCTGAACAGATTTGTTTCAAGTCATTCTTGCTTGTTGCATACATCCGGGGAAACTTTGTACAAACCTTTGCGCGTTCCTTGCTTACCATACGTCGTGTAAGGTATTCAAATATAATTCAAGGAAATTCTCTAAAACTGCACTTCATTGCAAATTGTGAAATGTTTACATAACCGATTGCACATAAATAAACTCCATCGTTTTTAATTTATTCGTAAAGTCATCTAAAAAGAGATTTAACCGCATTTTGATTGTGTGTGGCCTTCTTCCTACTCGATTTATGTTGACGCAATAGAATCAGTGCAGAAGAAATTCTTGCTACTCTTACTCTTTCTCTTACTTGAGAGGTAAAGATTTATATTAGCTTTTAAATGCATATTGTTGTCAATTGTCCACATTTCAGTTTCACTCAATTTTAATTAAAATTAGTTACTATTGAGAGACAGACACTAATAATGGAAAGCACAAGAATTTAATTTTCGACATTTAGAAGGTTGTTGTTGTTCCATTATAACGTTTCAACGGTTTTGAAGTACGAAGCGTGGCCTGGAAGACTAAAAACGTTCGAAGACAATGCCTGTTTGCATGACTTTCAGATCAAACTCTCAAAGAACTTTCAGACAACTTAGCAGTTGATGATGGGAAAAATCGAAAAGGAGTTAAAATGCCTACCATACGAGGTGACCGAGAATGCCATTTCGAACCGTTTGCAACATCGTGGCAAAAAAGAAGACGAGTTTTCTGTGGTTGCAAGTGGATCGATGACGGCAGTCCCAAGGGCAAAAAGTCACATCGACACCAAAGTCGAATACTCATGACCAGAAAATTTTGGGATTAGCAAGGTGTAGTGTACTACGAGGTCTAAAAACCGAATGAAACTGTTACTGCAGATATCTACTGACGTCAATTGAATAAATTGAACCATTTATCGTTGTAAAAACGTGCAGCAATATCGATTAATAGTCGTACTCTTGCTTGAGAATACTCGGTCACATGTTGTGAAGGATCAACTCTTGCACCTTGAATAGAAAGTTCTTCTGCATGCAGCATGCTCAGCAGACATGGCGCCTTCTGATTGCTACTTGTTTAGATCGCTGCAGCGTGGCTGGGCCATGCGAAAATGGATCGATGATTGGATCGCTCACAAAGCAAGGTTGACAATGTATCGCGCATGTTGTCAGAAAGATGGGCAAAAGTTGTGAAAAATTATGGAAAACATTTTGATTATCTTGGTGGAGACCCAAATTAACAGAGAGTTCTTAAAAATTACTCCTCCCCCTCCCCCCTCTCACTCTCTTTCTCCCTCTCTCTCTCTTTCTACCTCTCTCTCTCTTTCTCCCTCTCTCTCTTTCTCTCTGTCTCTCTCTCCCTCTCTCTCTCTCTCTGTCTCTCTCTCCCTCTCTTTTTGCGGAGGACTTAAAGGAGAAAATAAAATGTGTACAATAATTGGATTTGGATGACGGGCAACTTTTCTTTGAGACCTTGCGTGTGCATGAAATGGAAAGTTTGTTTTTTTGGGAAAAAGACCAGCTTTGCTATTGGTTACATGGTTGAAACTTGTTTATAGCTAGTCACTCAACTTTTTTTCGCGATCTTTCTGAAAAACGAGGTTGGGACAGAAGGACAATGTGCGGCCGCAAACTTATAAATGTGTACTCGATAGATAAGTGTGACGCACTTACCGAACGGGCACCCACGAATGAGAATTCAACCCGGTTATGCCGACTTGATTCTCTGTATCCGTAAAATAAAGAGCACAAGCTATAATTATTTGACCGAAAGGCTTTCCGAGTTTTTCTCATATTTCATTATAGGCTTCACACTAACCCTTTTCATTCATTTTTTACTGTTAATATTCCTTGGGTAGTGCTTTGTAGCCTTTTTTCTTCAAGTTTCTTTCATGGTACTAAGGGTTTCTTGCTGTCCCGTTCGAAATACCGTAAATTACTCTTAGAGGGCCAAAATCATGTGAGTGCTCAGACGACGCTTTCTACAATACAACGCAATCCAGTGGTAACTTTCATCGATAAGGTGCAATCATTGACACCTCCTGGTACTACTCTACCAACTAAGCAGAAAAGGTAGCGAATTCTATAAATGGAAATATTTTATAGCCAAGAAAACTACACAACATGACCAGGTAACATTTTGCTCTTGAGGGAATCGCAAAACAATGTTTTCCCCTTTCTCATCGACGACAGTTTAGCCCCGCTTCTCCTTCTTTTTTTTTTTTTTTGGAAATCAAATACTAAATCGGAAATGCTTTTCGGAGCTAGAGCTGAAAGATAGTTCTTTCACATGAAACATAATCGCAGGATATTAGTCAATAGGATCAGTTATGTGTTATCTCTTAAAAATTCCTTAAACTTTAATTTCCACTTAACACCGGAAAATATTTGTCTCAAATTGTTTAGCTTTCCTAGTAGGCATGCATTCAAGTTTTGCACGAAATAAAGCACTGTGCCAGAGTTGATTTAAATACATGTGACTGAGTTTTGCGGAAAATCAGAAATAAAAGCCGGTAAAGCGATAAAAATCTTTTCTACGTTCAAACACATACTACACACATGCATACACACACTTGTATATTTATATATTTTTGTATATATAAACATACATAATTACACATCTACCTTTATGTGGAGACATATGTGCGCGCGTGTGTGTGTGTGTGCTTGCTTGTACCTTGTTAGAGCTGAGCGCATTAAAAGCCAACTAAATTTCCAAACAGTCAGTTATTTAGTTCTGACTGGCAGAGAGTCATGCAGTTTGTTTTTTCTTTTTTTTGCTTCTTTTTTACCACTGAACAATAATACCGACCGACTAAGAAAGAACGCGTCCGTCAGGGAGAAATGAGAACAAATGTGCGCTACGACAAAGCATTACACATAACTAAAATTTTGTTCGCTTTTCCCTACCCAACCTCCTCCTCCCCCTCGCCCTCCAACATTCGTCCATTCATCTTAACCCTTTCGCCTTCATGCCGTTATTGTGTAAGGCGGCGGCGACGACGACGATGACGACGATGACGGCGGCATAGAAAGAAGATGGAAAGCAAATACAAACAAACAGAGTCTAAGAAACACCAACAAACACATGAAAGCATTTTTTATAAAAATGCAAAAAAAAAAAAGAAGCGAAAACAAAAACTGGAGACTCTGATAAGACAAAACGGCCGGCTGACTGCTTGATGGGTTGGTTGTTGTTGGCTAACGAACAAACGAACGTGCGACCGGAGTAAAGCAATAGCATAGCAAAGTCAGAATGTTAGCATTATGTACTGAACTTAAGGATGAATGATAATAATTGTGAAAAGCATGGCAAGACAAGAATTGCTTGGCTGGCATTCTAGCTATAGCATAGCATGACTTAAGTATTATACGATATATATTTGCTTGTGCTTGGCTTAACGTTTTTATGCATGTGTGCTGCGATGGTTGAATGTTTGTTGCTGTTGCCGTTGTTAGTTGAGCTCTGCAGCATAAAAGCATTTGAGTGTATGTATGTATGTATATATATATGTACGTGTGTTTGTTCGTTGATATGTTTATGTATATAAAACGTGGATGATGTCGACATTTGAGAGTATAGTCGTTTTTGGTTTTATTGTTGCTGAGGCATTACCGTAGGGACGGCATGGGATGAAAAGATGATTTGCTTTGGTACGACAACAACACATAACATACAAACGAGAAAAAACATAAAAAAGGAAAAGCAAAAAAAGAATTTGGTTTGGTGTACTTTGCTCTACGTGTGTGTGTGTGTGTGTGCGTGTGTGTGTTTGTGCTTGTTATAGCCATAGAATTGTGCAAAATGGTATGAGTGTGTGATGTGGTGTGATGCGGTGGTATACATTTATTGTGTGTTATGGTAGAATTTTATAATTTCATGAAAAAAGGGAAACTAATGCGCACAACGGCAACCACAATATACGGTTGAACGTTGTCGGGCCAACAACACAGGAAGGTTCAGGAAAAAACAACAACAGTTTTTTATTCATTTTTCTTTACTTTTTTTTTTTTTTTTTTTTTTTTTAAATTTTTTTTTTTTTTTTTTTTTTTTTGTAACGTACTTGCATGCATACAAAAGTAGTTGACAAGGCAGGCGAAGTCAGGCAGGCAACTAAAGCAAGCAAGTAAGCAGGCAAACAGGCAGGCGGGCAGCCAGTGTCAGGCATTTATGCACAACAGACAACAGTAACAACATCGTCTGTTCATTGTGTAAGAGGGGTTGAAAATGGCACACAATAACAACAACAACAACAACAACAACAAGAACAAGAACAACAATAACATGCGCCTGCCTGCGTATATAAATGAATCCTCGATTCTGTTACCGACATAAGTATAAAACTGTGTGTTCAGCTCGATGCCGTTTTGTAGATGGGATTATATGAAAAACATGGGACAGAGAACTTGAAAGTGAATTGCTGCCTCTATATATATATATATATATATATACCCGTAGGTAGGTATATGTGTGCATGCGTGTACGTTTGTCGAGTTTTTGCGTATAAATACAAGTTTTGTTCAGAGTCAACAGTAAAATAATAAAAAAAAAACAAGAAATGAACTGAATTAAACAAACGACAAACGTACGTAAGTAAAACGTGCTCAGAGATATGAAATTATGGATGGTTGAACTGAATGAACATACAAATATATACACACACATGCACGCACATGGAAAAGCATACTTAAACACATGCTTAACCCCATACACAATGTAAAATTTTTTCTTGTACATTATTCTCTCGCTTCTCAGTATACGGACGATGACAACGACAGCGACAACGACAACGACAACGACAACGACAACGACAACGACGACAATGACGATGACGACGACGAACAACAAATTTGTGTCCTGTTTGGTGTTATACTGATTCAGAATCATTCAGAGTGTAAATGATGGTTTATTTGTCGAGAATGGAGTCGAGTTGCCCGCCAGAAATATGTTATGTTGCTGCTGCAACTGTGTTTTAATGCGACGACGACGACAACAACAACAGCAACGACAACATTATACTTGTGTAGATAGATATCGGAGGGAAGGAAAAAAAAAAAGAAGAAGAAGAAGAAGAAGAAAGGAAAACACACAGTCAAAACGAAAGCGAAGCGTAATACGGAGGCATCAACCTCGTCGTAGTCGTTGTCGTCGTACTTCTTGTTGTTGCTATTGCTGTTGCTGTTATTATTATTGTTATTAATGGAATGGTGGGATGGCGAGCACGTTGACAATGATGGGTTGCTGTGCTTGTTGTGTAAGGAGGAATAATATTGTCTTCTTGTGTGTATACAAAGTAAAGAGGAAATGCCGTGCAAACGATTTGCAACATTATATTTTATTGTTGTTGTTTTTGTTGTTATTATTGCTTTTAATTTTTGTCTACATTGCAACATATCAAAGTAACAAGAACAGTGGATTGAATTGACAACAAGAAGATCAAGAACAGAATAGAACAGCAGAGCAGCAGACTTACAGATATAGACAGAGAGATAGACAGACGGACAAACTTTACTAAACGAAAGTAATGAAAAAGAACATTAAATTCAATTCAGACTCTTGTGTGTGTACATTAAAAAAGAAGAGACAAAATAATAATAATGAAAAGAAAAGAAAAAAAAAAAAACGAATATGTTGACAAACAGACAGATGAAGTAGTCAGACAAACATTCAGTTAGACGTTTAGTCGGCTATCATCAGATGGTAAAAAACTCATTGCCAAAAGGAGCGAATCATTCCGCTTTTTATTTTTTTTTTCTTTCTTTCTTTCTTTCTTTCTTTCTTTCTTTCTTTTGCTTTATTGGCAGAGAGGATTGGGAAAGAAAATAAAACTAAAA
>KK500078.1:131475-163379 GCA_000688715.1 Glossina pallidipes
TTATTCATGGGTAACAGCATAGGTAAGAGTCGTCATTACCAAGTCAGTGCTCGCGGATTCAAATGTCATTGCTATAGAGTTGATTTTGGTGGTCGCTACAGTGAGAACTCATTCGGTAAAGGCATAACACTTATTCATTAGGCTGCGGCCAACCCTTTTTCTTTCGATCTCCCTATTTCTTTCTTTCTTTCTTCTTCCTCCCTATTTCTGACCACCACCGCGTTACGCGAATGGGGAAACATTCCCTGGGTGATTGGTCATAACAAGAAAAAGAAAAATTTACGTTTATATCTTGGGCGGTCCCGGAAGGCTTCATTCAAGTTTTGCAAACATGCATGTGTATACATAAGGGAGGTAGGGTATATATTCATATATAATCCATGTACATAGTGCAAAAATGATTCACTTGTTCTGCCTCTTCCCCAACTCCGTTTCCCAATCATTTTTTTTCCAAATATCTTTTCTCAATATTGTGCTGCTTCTTAAAGCATCCAGATGAAGTTCGCGTTATTCTAAAATGGAAAAGGATCAAATTATTTATATATATATATATATATATGTATATATAGATGTTGGCTTGTAGTCTATAAAAACACTAAATATGATACCGCTATGTTCTACAACAAAATTATTAAAAAATATATATACAAACCATACTATGCACGTAATGATAAGAATAAAGGGTTCCTTTTTTTTTACTTTGGCAGAGGAGAGAGCAATTGAGAAAATTTGGCGGAAAGAAGAATTTATGCGAATATTTTTGAGTGAATTCCTGTCAGTTAATTGGTTTGACAAGTCAGCCATTCATAAAATACTATGTATTGCTGTGCGAGATAAGACTTGCGAGTGCTTATCCAAATGAATAAATTCTTTACCCAACCCTGTGACATTGTAGGTATATTCATTTTTTCAATTGAGTTGCAACATGTAGAAGGAAACTTTACGAGATCATCGTATAGATCATCATCAGTATTAAATTTGCCTGTCTGTCCGTCTGTGGGTAAATATCTGTAGTAAATATTCGGCCAGTCAAACAAAAAAACAAAAAAAAAAAAATATCGAGGTCGAATTTGCAAAGCATTGCAATTTTTTTTGTGCGCGAAGCGTGATCTTGAAAATAGGCCTAAGTAGTGAACGATTCCGCCTACAGTATGAAGTCTGTTTTTAAAAGCAAAAGCTAGATTTTTTATTCTTTGGTCATAAACTACGACAGACGCTACAACAACAATTTTCAACGGATGTTTCCACGGTCCTTACACAAAATGGAAAAAATGGGCCACTCCTACCCGCCCGATCCTTGATTTACTGAATATCAAATTTTTATATTTTTCGAATTTTTTTTTTGACGTTCGAAAGTTCGGTCACAACCGAATATCGCCCTGTTTCACACTTAAGAAGATATGCTTGCTTATGTTCATCTAAAAAAATGTTACTTTGATTGATTTTTAAAATAAATGACAAGAGTTCAACAAGGAATCAAATTTTCCTTCAGAATGCTAATCCAGCTGCTAAAATGTCGGAAATATTGAAACGAATGTTGATTTTTGGTGACAATATACTGTCAAGAGTAGTTGTGTTTCTTTAGTATAATTTGTTTAAAAAAGAATTGAACGTCATTCTTGGTCATCTACTGGTAAACACTTTGTCAAAAAAGGCAGGAGATTGGTCTCCAAAAATCGTTGATTGACACTTAAAAACTCTTTTCCGTTATTGCAAACATCATTTTGGTTAATAAATCGCTTTTTAAAAATCTTTAAGACTTCAAACATGTGCAGTTACTGCAAAATTTTTCACATCCTTCCTTCCTTCCACTGCTTTGATACTTGCTTGGTTTAATTCTATCTGACATTGGAAAGTGATATATGGGTTTCGATATCGAGTAAACTCGTTGCTAATTTGAATATGTTACTCGAAAAACATGTTACGATCAAAAGTTTTTTAAATCATGATTCTTACTTATGATTATCAATCAACTAAAGGCTGCGAAAACCATCCTTATAATTTAATGCATATCCCAAGTTCCTAAGGAGATTGCTTGAACCGTTTAACTGTCTCGACCTCCTTGGCGATCAATGCTCGTATACTAATCAAGCACTGAGTATGTGCAATACAAAATTAGGTTGTGAAGACAAAATGACAAAAATACTTTCTAAAATGCATTATCATGGCAAATACACATTCATAATAATAAAATCTTATAAGGGTATCCGGCAAGGACGAACGGACGGATCACACAGTGTATATTCGTTTGGAAACGCGCCAAGGACGAATGGACGAACCACGGCGTGTATATTCGTTGTACAAATTTCCTAAATATACATTCGTAATGATAAAATCTTATGAGAAAATCCGATAAGGACAAACGGACGAATCGCGACGTATATATTCGTTAGTAAATACGGCAACGACGGATGGACGGATTACGACGTACATATTTGTTATACAAAGTTCATAAAGACACATTCATAATGATAAAACCTTATGAGAAAACCCGGCAAGGACGAACGGGCAGACCACGATGTATATATTTGTTAAGAAATCCGACAAGGACGAATGGACGGATCATCACGTATATATTCGTTATGTACAGTTCACAAACATAATGATAAAATCTTATGAGAATATCTGACAAGGACGAACGGGCAGTTCACGATGTATATATTTGTTAGGAAATCCGACAAAGACGAATGGACGGATCATCACGTATATATTCGTTATCAAATCCGATAAGGACGAACGGACGGATCGCGGTCCACAAATATACATTCATAATGATAACATCTTATGAGAAAATCCGACAAGGACGAACGGCCAGATCACGATGTATATATTTGTTAGGAAATCCGACAAGGACGAATGGACGGATCATGACGTATATATTCGTTAGCAAATCCGATAAGGACAAATATACATTCATAATGATAACATCTTATGAGAAAATCCGACAAGGACGAATGGACGGATCATGAAGTATATATTCGTTATATAGAGTTCACAAATACACGTTCATAATGATAGAATCGTATGAGGAAATCCGACAAGAACGAATGGACGGATAGACGATTCACATCGTATACACATATGTCATCATACATAGGCAACTGGCTAAAGAAATATGTGTAGAGTTTATTTCGTTTACAATATCGAATTAATTTTCTAAATTCTTTTGATCTTCTCTCGATAGAAAAGTGAAGCATAAATGTAGAAAACAATTTTTATATAATTTTCTTCAACGCGTGGCTGACTCACAATTGGTAAAAAAAGAAGAAAAAAGCAAAAAGCGCTAGCGAGTAAAACCTTCAAATAGTGGTGGATATAGTTTACTCGTTTGTTATTTTATAGAAAGATACATATATTTCGGCGTTGTTATGGTGGAAGGATGCCAAATATGAAATTTGTTGTTTATAATTATTTTTTTTCTCCCCATGTTTTACTTTCGTTTTTTTTTTTGTTTTGTTTTTCTCGCCCCGCATTGTTTCCTTCTGCGGCGTATATATATATCGTTCACTTTTAATTTTAGGATTTTGTTGTTGTTGTTGTTGTTGTTTTTTTTTATTATCCGTTACCACCGTACAAAACATCATCATTATCACGTTGTGGAAAGGCTTTTGGCTGCTTATGATGATATGCGAGGAGAAGTAAAAGTGTGTGTTTGACATAACGAAATATGAGCTCTCTCCGAACTGTGCTGTGTTGTGCTATGCTGTGCGAGATGGTTTCAATGCATGTCGATGTATATATATATTTACGTTTAATTGATTTCAATTAAATCATAACGAGTTCTTTGTTTTACGACGGCTTTCAATTTATTTTCTCCTTTTTTTTTCCTTTTTTTTTTTTCCTTCTGCCCGATAAAACTAACATAATTTATTGAAATTGATTAAAGAATCCTTTTTTTTTTAATCAAAAAAAAAAAAAAAAAAAAAAAAACAAAAAACATTTTGATCGAATTTATGCCATATAGTCTGTGTTGACGTTAATTTAAATCATAGAGACAGACATAAGTGGTTCGATCAAAACCTAAAGAGAATTTTTCATATCATACAAAAGTGTTTATCTACGGTTCGATATTAATTTCTCATATAATTTTATTAAGCCCTCTTTGATATTCTACAAGCCTTTGCAAATGAAGCTTTCAGCTTAAAAACACTGAAAGAGAGGGCTTGGTGGGGACGCTTTTGCGTTGGTTGTATCCTTTTATCCTATCATGTTTTAAAAACATTGTCTATTGGTTATTTTTTTGGTTTTGGGCGAGAAAATAATAGTCACAACTAACGATAGTTTAGAGAAAAAGATTAAATAACGATAGATTACACAAGATGGGGTAAAGGAGTTTTATGTGATTACAAATTGTCTGGGAAAATGTGAGAGAAATTTTGCTTGTGGCTTCAGTAAAAACCGATCGCAGAATTCGCGCCGTTAATAATCTTTCTGCTGATGTTCCCTACACTACTTGTAAGTATATTAAGGGTGTATTAAGTTTATGCGGACGTATGTAATACGCAGTAGAGGCTAAAATAGAACAATTTTTTTTTTGAGTCGGTTCAACCCTGTCTGTCCGTCCGTGTGTACATCTGTCCATATAAATTTGCGCGAACGCAGAATTCGTACCGTGTCTTTCTAATGATGTTCTCTCATAATACCCTACACTACTTGTGAGTGCATTAAGGGTGTATTAAGTTTATGCGGACGTACGTAATACGCAGTAGGGGCTAAGATAGACCCATCTTTTTTTTGAATCCATCTAGGCCTGTCTGCCCGTCTGTCCGTACGTCTGCCTATATAAATTTGTGTTCAAGCTGCAGGTCTGCAGCAATCTGCTTATATGAAGAGAGTGAAAGTCTTATTTCTAGTTTTTTCTAACGGAAACCGGAAAATAGAATTTTAAAAAGTGAATAAGTTTTCTAAATTTTGTTCGTGCCGTGTGATGTTGTGGGCATTCCCCAAAAGGTGGGCTTTCATGAAAATTAGGCGTTTACAGGAAAGTAATGTGTAATTTTTGGCATAGTGACTAGTTATTCATTTTTGTGTTCAAGCTGCAGGTCGCAATTATTACTACACTGCCGTGTTTTTTGGCGGAAAAACGAACGTTATTGCAAACCGTTCGGCTCGGTCCACTTTTTCAACAAGTCTTCATATAACGGCTTATACTGAAAGGTATGGAAAAAAAATGCAATTTTGAAAAGTTTTCGCTAAGTGATAGTATTTCATCTTCCAAAATTGGTATAGAAAGTCGGGTTCGGCTGGGGCAAATTTTTGAGCCCCCTCTTGTATAATCATTTCTGCAGGGTAAAAGGATATAATTTTCTATATTTTATGGTGAAAATTGCTTAACAATAGTAAGGTGACAAAGGAATCAGTGATCCCGAATTTGGACCACATGGATCTATTTTTTGGGTAGCACCGCATATAACGATTCTCAGGAAATGCAAACCCTTTTATGTCAAAAGGGCCTAATTGTTAATATTTAATAATGAAAGATGAGTAATTTAACATAAAAATTAAACGAATCAAATTTTGAACTACGTAAGTCCATTTCTTAGCTCCCACTTCTCATAAGACTTCTCACGAATAGTAAGCCTTTCAGAAAAAGATTTAATTTTTAATAAGTTATTATGAAGATTGGTCCATAGCAAATTAACTAAAAAAATTAACGGTAGTGCATTTGGATCATATAGGTCTATTTTTTAAATCCTAGTATATATAATGGTTATCGTGAAAATCAATCCGCTTATATGAAGAGACTGAAAGTCTAATTTCTAGTTTTTTATAACGGAAACCGGAAAATAGAATTTTAGAAAGTGAGGTAATTTTTCTAACTTTCGATCGCGCCGTGTGATGTTGGGGGCATTCTCCAAAATGCGGGTTTTCATGAAAAGCAGGCGTTTACAAGAAAATGATGTGTAATTTTTGGCATAGTGACTAGTTATTCATTCTAAGTGACGTGGTATAGGGTGTGTAATGGTCGGCTTTCTCCTTATTCTTATTTGTTTCATTTTCAAGTCTTTTTAATCAAGAAATATTATCGCAAAATTTATCGTTTAACTTAATGATAAGAATTATCTTAACGAGTGTGTGAACGATTTTAATAATAAAACAAGTGAGAAAATCATATCCATACTAAAGGTGAATCTTTGATATCCGCTACATTATGTCAACACATGACCATTGCCAAATATTTGATCAAACATCGATGTGATAGCAATTCGGTCTGAAACACTATTCCACTGACATGTTACACCTCCTAGACTTTGTTTGCACCCTATTTCATATTAATGTTTCTTACAGCGTGCAAATGCAGTTTTTGATTGGTTGTGGTGTAGTTGTGTGTATAAGGAAATTGTACACTAATAATTTTGGTGGTTCCCGTCAACGTTTTCGACCACTGTACTATGAGCTAGTAACCTCAGTATTAATATATATGCGTATATATATATACATATATACATATGTATACATATATACATATGTATACATACATATATACATATATATATATATATATATATATACAATTTACATTATATACATATGTTACATTATATGTTTACATTAGATACATATGTTTATATATATATATATACAATATATATACACATATATATATATGAACATATATATATATATATAACAATAAACAACTATATACACACATATATATAACTAAGGTCACTAGTTCCCAGTACAACTATCTATATATATAGTTGTGGGCGGTTTATGTCTACTTTCAAACTTGATCCCTTTTTGTGGTTTTTTCTCAATTTTCACGATAAGTGTTGCCATTAAAGACGAGTCATATACGTAAGCGAACGAATGTGTTAAGAGACGAAGAAATCTTGGCCTCATTGATTGTACACAAATTACAGGAAATAGTCTCTGATGGATTTTTTCTTTCTTTGTGCCACAAATGAACGAAGAGATCTAATGTAAGTTCCTCCTCGTCGACGTCGAACACAATTAGCTCTTAAAAAATTCAGAGAAGAGCGACAACAATGTAGATTAATTTTAATGTTATTTATAATTTTCTTCTGCAGAAATTGACAGTCAGCATGCCATGCATTCTCTGTATTCGTAACAATGTGTACAAGCGGAGTGAAGCTACCTGATTCAGTTAAGGTTAATGCTCGACCTAATCCTTTGCTGTTTAATTACATTTTTAAAGACTACTACAGCTGCAATAGCAAAAACAATAAAATTCCGTAAACAAAGCTTGTGTGTATATGGGCCAGACGATGTCCTTAGTGAAGTCAGCTGTAGTCGTTGTTTTTTTATATTTTTTCTTTTAATGACACACAATCAATCGAATTCCTAGCATTCACAATTGCTCGAAATTATGTTTTACATTGAGCGTGGAAGGCAGACGGACAGACAGACAGGCAGACAGACAGGCAGAAAAAAACGAATAGACAGATAGAGAGTCGGCCTCTGCAACTCAATTCTTAATCTAAGTACTACTTTGCCATATGCAAGTTGATTGCTTAACGTCATATACAATGGAAACGTATACCAAAGTGTTATTCTTACCATAACAGCTTAGCTTGTTGATGATATTCATGGTGGTGGTGGTTGTGGCAGTCGTGCGTGTGTATGCGTTTGTTTGAAATCCAACTAACGTGTCCTGAGAACCGAAAAATATGCAACATAGCATATTTGCACGTTTAATGTACACACAATGTACACAACAATTGTACTCTGGATGAGATGACTGACTGTTATATCTAAGGAACCGAATGGAGTTTATAAGTGAATGCGTATTATTGTTGTTGTTGTTAATGTTAATGTTGTTCTTGTTTCTGTCTACTACTATGCACACTTATCTATCATATGCTTGTATATTAAGTTTATTCTGATGATGCCATTGGTTTTAATTTTCTTCAACAACAACAGATTTCAGCATGTTATGGCATTTATTACAAACTTATGCAAATACATTCATGTATATATATATATATATATATATATATATATATATATATATATATATATATATATATATGCACACATTTATTTATACTTACTGTTCAATTTAACTCAACACATACAACCAAATATGCATACATTCGAGTGGGTGATGAACCCTATTTAAAATGGTTTCGGAAAATCGATTAAAATTTATGTACATATATGTGCACACACGCATGCCAATATATATGGATATATATATATATATATATACGCATATGTATTCACACAATTTTACTTGATTACATACCATTTTGTTACTATGCTCATACATATAGATATATTTATACTGATACAAATATGTATGCACACAAATACCTATGTGTGTGTATGTTTGTCAATATAAAACAGAATACCGCACATCCTACTTCGCATAACAGCACACAATCAACAAATTTTGAATATAAATGTATTATATGTATGTATATATATATATATATGTATAATATATATACATACATATATATACATATGTATATATAGACATGTCTTCGTATTGTATATATGTGTAAGTACAATTTAAAAGATCATACACACACACACACACACACACACAAATGTCAGCACATTTGTGCAGGCATTTATCTATTCGCAGTAAATGCTTTTTATGAGCGTGTGTGCATTTATATATTTATAGGTAGATACATAAATACACATGTATATATATATATGTATGTATATATTTATATGGAATACGCATGCATACATATATATACGTATATGTGTATGTAGATATTTGCTCCAACAAAAACGCACAAACTTGCGTACATGTACGATATATAGACATACACGTGCGCAAACATAAAAATGAAGCAGCAGCAGGACTACAACAATAATCATTATTACATTACACTTCATATACATATATATATATATATATATATATACATACATGGGTTTGTAATGATAATCACTAACACACGCACACCAATATTCATTCCTGCTGATGTTCATACAAAGATATATTGCGGTGTACATTACTGCTTCACAGGATTTGTTGAATTGTTTATAATGGCACGGGGATGGTTTGGATTTCACGTACGCAAGCATTCCATTGAAAACATTTCCCAACCACGACGGCACGATGGTGTGACAGTGTGTAGTGTATACTATGCGTATGTATCTATGTATACACATATGTATATATGTATATATCTCGTATGTCCTTTCAACAAATTAACATACAAAGCGAGAGTGTCAGTTAAATTATGTCTCTCTGATTATCATAATATTTTGTGTGTGCAACTTGCGTAATTACTGTAAATCTAAAATGAAATGAGTTTTAAATATATCTATAACATGTTTAGGCATGTTCATCTTAATTATTAGGATGCATTTAAATGCATTAAAATTCTAAACTATAACGCTTTGTATGACTGAATTTGAATGAAATTCAAATTATAACCAAGCGATACAAGAGAGCTGAAGAGACCAAAAATATTGCGTTAGGGATAAGCAACTCGGAGGTATGGACCACCTCCAGACATGGGTTTTTAGTAGTTAGTACTATTACGTTAGGGATAAGCATCTCGGAGGCATGGACCGCCTCCAGAGATGAGTTGTTAGTTATTAGTAGTATTACGTTAGGGATAAGCAACTCGGAGGCATGGACCACCTCTAGAGATGAGTTGTTAGTTGTTTTCTTCCTCTTTTTGTACTTTTTTTAAGAACGTGGGCTTGTATATGAATGAAAAGAAACATATCCACATCATTTCCTGGCAAAGAAAGAAAGCTTCGACGTTTCTCGCTTGTTCGTATTAATCTAAAAAAAAGGAACAACTTATCATAATAATAATAATCTGCTCTCATTATGGCCTATTAAGGTGATCTTGTAAATATTTTTTTCGAGCATCTTGACTGCCCTCCATCAAGGGTACATATATATTAATTTTGTTGAAACGTTTGAGACAGTCGGAAAAAAGCTGCGGCGACCCGAGAAAGTATATACATCCTGAATCGATGTAAGCGTATTCGATACCAGAAAATATATATATTCTTCAACAGCATTAAACTTAAGGATGTCCATCCGTCCATCTTTGTAATATCGATCTTAAACGTTTTGCTGATCGTAAAGTTAATAAAATATGGGCTTCAGATTTGAAAGTGGACTGTGAAAGTTCGTGTATTGTACAGGTTACCAATGAAAATGGACCCAATCTGCTCAATGGCACGTCTACAGTGCAAAGTAAACTAAAAATAGCACTGCTTTTTGGATTTTTTGATCGTCGCTCATAAAAGAGCAACAGGCGCATTGCCACGTCCTCCTACGTACGTCTGTCCGCACTGGAAACAACATGCGATTGTACCACTAAAAAAAAAAGAGAAAAGAAATGAATTAGTTATGTAAGGTATCGAAAAGTCGGTTTTGCTCGCCTACAATGTTTTCACTTTTTCCATTAACGTCTACAAAAATGTTGTGACAATACCAGATAAGGTATAAAGTATTATTAAGTAATTGTTTGTTTGATCATATCTTACAAGTTGTTCAGATATTTCATAGCTTGCACTGTAGACGATATCAAGTTACGTAACTTATAAGTCATATAGAATTTTCGCAGCCTGCATAACAAATACTATGAGGTATAGTTAAGTAACTGACTTTTTGATGACATCTTTAGCAATCATCCCGAAATTTTGTAGTCTGTTACAGAGACACTATCAACTTATCCAAATTTAAACTTTACGAGGCATTCAGAAATTTCGTGGCTTAAGAGTAAAAAAGAAAATAATATTGCGGGGAATAAGTAAGAACATTATAGTAGGCCGCTGTCGTCCATTTGTAGAGAATAACTTACATCTTTGCACTTAGCACAGTTACTCATGTAATGACTTTTCCAACGAAGGCTTTATATAAGAAGTGATCGAAGAAATGACCTCATCCGAGCAGTTTTCAATAGCCTTCGTCCTCGAGTTAAAACACAAAAATATCTTGAAAGTTGCGACCGATAGATGGAACACCAATATTTAAGACGGACAGACAAGCTTAGATCGTTTCACAAAGTGAATCCGAATCGGTAAACTAAAAGATAGATCTATCTCAAGTCCCAGATGTTGTATACATCCATCCATCCGCACTTAGTAGACCATATTATCACACAAACGGAGAGATTTAAAATAAGCTCTCAATTGCTCCCTTGCGAACATTAGAAGTAAACTTACAGTTAATATCGGGGGGACATGCTCGCTATTTGTAACTTGATCAACAATTTTAAATAAAATAATAAAACATAAAATTTTTATTAATTTTCTTAATTTTCTTTTTTGTTTTTTTTTCTTTTAGACAAATACTTCCAGAGGTCAATCACCTTATCCGCCAACGCATGGCCAAAACTCAGGTTCCTATCCAAGTTCGCCCCAACAAGCGCAACAGCAGCAACAACAACAAAGTGGTGGTGGCAATAGTGGTAGCGGTGGAAGTAGTGCAGGCGGTCCACCGCCACCGCAATCTTCGAATCAAGGCACAACACCATCTCAATATTCACCCTATCCGCAACGGTATCCCACGCCTCCTGGTCCAGCAACCGGACCAAATCATCGAACTGCCTATTCAACGCATCAGGTACATAAAATATTAAATACGTGTAGCGTCCTCTATAAGTGCACTTTAATCTTATTTTCCTTCCCACACACACACACACACACACACACGAAATCTTATGCAAAAATAACTTCAAGCATTTAAGACAACAATAAAAGTCAGTAAATTACGTAACGAAATTGAATGGAAATAATCTCTGAAAAAGATTTGTGCTCACACTCTCTCTCCTGTTCTATGTAAACTCTTTTTTTTTCTCCTAAATATAATTTTAAATGAAATCATTCATCATACACTGTAATGAGAGATTTTTCAATTCGCTACATACATACGAGGTGGGTTCGAAGAGAGAAAAAAAATGTGACTTTTTTTTATTTTTCTAGAAAAATATTTATTTATTCATCAACGTGTATGTTGTCCCCTTGACCAGTACTTTTTCCAATCAATCTTCGAAGCACTTTTGCGCTTTTTTGTGGCTCGTCCAGCGATGCGGTCTTTATCTCCTTAATTGTGGCAAAACTCTTGTCTTTCATGGATGTTTTCAGGAACAGCGAAAAGTCGCAAGGAGTCCAGTCCGGGGAATACGGTGACGGAGGCACGTTTTTGACCAAAAAATTCCAACCATGATGGCTTGTTCCAGGCATTTTTTCGTATTGCTTCACTTAGAACTCATGCTGCTCCAGGCCTGTGAGAAAAATCTTCACATTTCAACGTTCGCGGTGTGTTCTTTTTCAATCTTGGCTCTTCTGGAAGCTTCCAATGGGATGAATGGGATATCATTACCATATACTCACGTTGCGTCACCAGTTATGACTCTTTCGAGCAAATGTTCCTTTAATGAAAAATTGATAACTTCAGGAGAATCTCTTCTGACATACGTTTCCCTCCCAAAACATGCGAAAAAATTGCATGGCATGAGTCGATACTCTCGGCAACTTTTCTAATAGTGAGTCGATGAGTCTCAACAACAACAATTTTTTTCTTCTTTTGTTGACGTGATATGGCGTCCAGGGCGGGCATCGTCATTAGCATCTTCCCGACCTGCCGTGAAGAGTTTGCATCACTTGTAAAGATTGCCCGCAGTTACCATATTAAGTGAGGTTAAGTGCTTCTTCATTTTATTTTTCATACGAAATTTAATAGAAATTTTTTGATCCATTTTTTTTCGCTTACAATAAATCGCCAAACACACCAAAAACACGTCCGACCAACAATGAAAAATGTCAATGAACAAATGTAAGAGACATGCGTGCCAATATAACATAAACGAAAAAAAAAAAAAAAGACCAGTGAACTTTTTTTTGAACACACCTCGTATATAAAAAAAAAAAAGCAGTAATTTCTTACTGTTCCCGTAATCAAAAACATGAAAGAGCAACTAACTCCACATGGTTTCTATTAAGACTCTCTAAAAGTGCAGAAAGTTTTACGAAAATTTGTTAGAAGAGTGAATGCAATCACTTATGAGATATGCGTGTTTTTATACCTAACAACTGAAAAAGGCGATGTAGTATTTGCCTCAGGGTGAATCTCTTAAACACCGCAGCGAAAAGCTAATAAACAAAAATTACAAAAAACTTTAATTAATTGTGAGTTTGTGATTGTGTCAGTGTCAGTTGTCAGTTTTTGTATATTTGCTTAGCATGTGCATAAAATGTGTTAGATTAAAATCGGCTCCGGACTGTGGGTCAGATTTTTTTTTCTCTTGTTTTAAAGATGAGTTAATTTTTTTACTTATTATCAAGGAATTATCGGGGCATGTAACCTATTCGAGTAATACGGGAGTGACGGTCGGAAAGAGAAGTAAGGATAGAAAGAAGGAAGTAAAGCAACTTAGTGGGTGTGTGTCTAGTCGGTAAATGTTATTGCTTACCGATCTAGGTATTCACTATAAGTAAACTCTAGCAAGGGTGCGAACGTGTTAAGGGCTTAACAGAGCTCTGTAAAGAAATTTTGGTTTGTGTGCTTGCTAATTATATTTAAATATAACTTCACACCCTTAACTCTATCGCATTAGGATCTGGACCCGCGAAGACAGACTGAATAGTCGTGATTCTTGTCTACTCAGCTCGACCAATAGAGGGCTGATTACCAATCATCATTTTAGGCATCTCTCCGAAATCTTCACCCGTACGGACATCTGTGCCTATCATGCGGCATACTCTACCCCTCTCAACTTAATTTCTTCTTGCGCTTTTTTTATGTTTATGTCAAGTTATTGCGCTCCTGCAGGCAGTAAGCAAGAAAGTTTTGATTCTTGTAATGATCTATATGAGCAAAGTATACTTCAGTCCCTATTTTGATTTTTTCGCAAGTATTTGAAAACCCATTCGCCACGGTTCAGCTGCCGAATTTAGTACAAATGGCAGTAACACTTGTCATGGTTCGAGCAGTAGCTGGACAAAAATCTACGCTAATTAAAGCGATGCGCATTTTTTCGCAGAAATTCTTATTCAGAAAGAAATTCAGTTTTTTTTTTGCATTATTTTAAGAAGTGAAGAAGAGAGGCTTTACTTTATCATCTTCTTTCGAAAAAATTTCTACTTCACTATTAGTCCATAAATCAGCAAAGAGAACTACGTGAAAGGTCGACCTTTTCTTTGTTGAAGGCTTCTCGATTAAAACTGTAACAGCTTGAGAAGAAGCTATTTTCTGGCAAAACCAAGTAAGAATACTATAGTCGGGAAAGGCTGAGGATTGTTGGAGGATACTGGATCACTGGTCGGCCAATTTTTTTTTCTTCGAGTCAAAGTCAAGCAAAATGTGAATATTAAAGAGAATGACCTTTGGGTCATCAGAGTTATCAATGGCCCCCTTGATGTTGTACTTATGACGTCAGTTTAATCAAATCTGATTTTTAATTGGCTGTACAAGTATTTGAACTATCGATAGTTAACCTGCTGTCGGTCTTGTATAAGCACTTATGGTGCATAAGAACAATGGGAACCGAACTAAAATGTTGTTCTTAGTATGTGTTTTCAAAATGTTTGTTTCGTGTTTGTGTTTTATAATTTATACGTTATTTTCGGCACAAAAGTGAATCACTTGGTGACCCGCAAGTGTCAGAGGTTGCCGACCCCTGGTCTACATCATTTCATCTAAACCAATTCTTCATTTATTTTGGTGATAAAATGCTAATAATTACACCTTACATCCACTTGGTATAGGAGGGAGTCTTTATATAACACAAGGCCAGAAACGTAAACTGACGTAGTCTAAATTTAACAAAACAACTAATTGCCTTGACTAAGACCCTACTATTATTGTTTGTTTACTTTGGTATAAATTTAGACTTTGCTGCCATACAAAGGCATACTTTTCAATAGTACCCTTGTATGGGGTCGGGATCGAGAAGCAGATCTACACAATTCAAATGTTGTACAGTTAATGGCGAAAAAATTAGATCGTCTTTAAGGAGCGATTACTCGATTGAATACCTAAAACATTAGTTCATCCGGTCAAAAATTTTTCATATTAAGTTATATTTCGAAAAATTTCGAAAAAAGACGTAATAGAGCAAATGGAGACGTAATAGGGCAATGATGCGAATCAATCGATTTTCACTTGAACATTCGCTCTTGGGGCAAAACTCGTCGGTTAATCAAATTTTATAAGCATATCTCAAAAATTGCGACCTTTAGCTTAAACCCAAAACACATGGAGATAAAGATGACAGACGGACAGACATGCTTAAATCGATTTAAAATATTTCGGAAATGTTTCAGAAAATGATTCTAAAATGCTTGGCGCAATAAAAAGTGCGTCTCTCTCTCTCTCTCTCTTGCACCATATGTTGTGTAGAAAAGAAAAGTAAAAAAGAAAGGGCAAGAGGCAATAACCTGCAAATGAGAAAATAATGAAGACTTTTTTCAACTAACACACTGTTTCTTTTATTCAGGCATATTAAAAATGAAAATTTATCGGTAATTAAGTAAGTCTTTCTATAGCTGATAGATTTTCCTTCAAACAATGGATTTTGATTGTCATAATTTTGTAAATTTCATATTTGAAACTTGTTCGAACATCAAATCAGACCGGAAGGTCTTTATTCTGAATCGATCTAACCTTACCAGTCCGTCTGTCCGTTCATCTCGCGTTTCTTGTGTTCAACCTATCGGATGAAATTTAAGCATGCGGTCATGGTTTGGTCTAAGAACCAATTCTATCAAAAATAGTTTGGATTCGATGACTTTTTCGACCATAACCCCATATAAAGCCCTGTACTATAGGATGATATAGGGGCCGTGGTCTACCATTACTTGTTTTACTTGTTTTTATTGATTATGTTTTGTATCAAAGATAAATATGCCTATGTGTCTGTTTCATTTTTGTCTGCTTTTATCCATAATGTGATTATCCATTTGAATAATAAAAATAACAACAACAATCAAAAGTACACCAACAACATAATCAAACATTTATTTTAACAATAGACAACAGACACTCTCTCTTCTCAACAATCGATTATTTTTATTTGATTTGATTTGATTTCATAATTTAAGTCATCTTAAATCAAATGGTCAGTCATTTATTTTAAGTCTACATTTTTGTTACTATTGCAGTTGCTGTTGCTGTTGCTTTGTCATATTGGGTTAGAAATGCAAATGCATGAGTTTATAATGATAATGCATACAAACCATAGTAAACACATTAAATTATTTTACATCACATATGCAAATGCATTTATCGTACATATCCATCATCAAATAGGTACACACGCACACACACAAACACACACATGCAGTAACGCTCATAACAATACTAATTTATATGGAGATACCTTGTTTTAAATATACTTGTGTACCTAAGACTTGCCATAACCCTTACTTGTGTGTGTGTGTGTGTGTGTGTGTGTTTTGGTTTCTTTGTTTACAGAGATGGCTTATATGTGTCTCTTACTCTTCTCAAAAGTTTTGAATTTCATTTAAGAGTCAGGTTAGATGTCTTTAAAGACGATTTTAGAAAATTTTATATAAATTGTAATTAATCGATTATTTTTATTCGTATCATAATAGATATCCGTAACCTATCCTATCTTACCTTTAAAACCTTTAAAATATTGGATGTAAATGTTCAAACTGATGGCAATTTTCTTTAATGAAAAAAAAAAAAAAAATGACTTTGTTGTAAATAATTTCATCTATCCGTTGCTTTTACAATACATTTTGCCATCCTTTCGATAGATTGTAAGCATTCCATGTCGAAATAATGATGATAGCCGGTAGTCTTTTGAGGCACTCAAAAGGTCGTAGGATGATATATAACCTTGATGCCAATATTGACGAATCCGTAAGATTCAATAATTTTTAAAGGAAGGAAGGATACGTCGAAATATCATGACATTTCGAACGATAGTTTACAAGAAGTTGCTGTAGTCTTAGCAACCCTACTCAAGTTGTTGTAAAAAGCCATGGAAAAAATCTGAATTTCGTTTGTAGCGTCACTAAGGCAATCGTAACTTGAAAATTAAGGATTGAAGAAATTTCGGCACATTTCGTTTGAAGGTTGGCCCTATCTAAAAATCATATAGTTTCGTCAATAGTCACCCTACATCTACATGCCATCCTACGAACTTATGGAGTAAGGTGTTAAGCGTCAAACGACCAGTTGTCATCGTCTCCAAATGGAATTTGTATTTTATCGGAAGGATGGCAAAAGGTGTGCTGTCTGTTAGGGTCTTAAGAAGGGCCTTCTCATCTATAAGTAGGTGTTGATCTAATGCAGGAGAGCTGATAGCCTGATCATTCTTAAAAAATGCACCTATCAATACCTTTTCTGGTACTGCAGTTATTTCCCCTTCAACGGTCGGCGTAATTGGAGTAGTTTTGATGGGAGTATCCCCCGTAGTGACGTCATTGGATTGAAACAACTCATAAAACTCTATATCAAGTTAAATCGCCTAAATGGCGGTCGATATCAATAGCTTTATCCGGCAATCTGACCAATGTTGAAAGGTGACCATTTCTCATGACTCCTCGCGATTCAGCAGCACTTTGTTAAGAAAGAAAGATGACGCGTCCTTTGTTAAACGTTTACTTGGCGCGAAACTCGACTTTCTCGGAGCCTACAGAAAGTTTATTGTGTGCACTTTAACGGCTTCATTTACTTTGCATTACACAATACTAGAAAAGGCGGACCTTTCTTTTGATAAGAAGAGCTCATAATTTGACAGTTAGTCCCAGGCAAAGAAATGCTTTCGTTCAGAAAATCCGATAAGGAATTGATCTTATGCTTGTTAATGTATTATTAAACTTGATTTATATTTCATAGCCATCTCACCAGCAAGTCTCACAAAATATCTATATAACACGTGGATATAATCCTTGCCCTTGTGAGAACATTATATTCGGTAATTACTGAACTCTTTATACCCACTACCTTAATCCTAAACAGGACCAAGGGAAGGGAGAACAACTAAATTTTCATACCCCACAATATTGGGTAGAGGTGGCTGATTTTTTCTTTTTTCTTTTGTTGCGTGGCCTATGTGTAAAAAAAAAAAAAGCAAAAGTATTCACAGTTACATAGGCCTTGTAGGCGTCTCATTTTAATTGTCTGGGTAATTTTAAAATCCTTTGCAAATCTCTGCGCAATATCTTCACTTTCTTGAGCGGGAGGATGTGTATCACAGACAGACGAACAGACGGACGTGGTTAAGTGCATTCCGAATTTGAAACTGCCCAAGAGTTTATATACTTTATGGGATTTTTGAATCTCGCATTTGAGCGTTATAAAAATTGATACACTGTCTTTGGTGGGCGTGGTCAATCTTTCACATTTTTGTACAGATATTACACCCTCGCCTATAGAATACACATTCAAATTTTTGTAGATTTATTTGCTGTAAAACACCAACTTTTCATTCCTTTTAAAAAACGGAGATGTTCTCAGTTCACATGGTAGTGTAGGTCCTTGACCGATTTAGCTCATTTTGAGTGCCAATCTGCTTGGAAGGACTTTCAATAGTGCTGCTAAATTTGCAATAGCCCGTTTTTTGCGGCCAGGATAATG
This sequence comes from Glossina pallidipes, assembly GCA_000688715.1. Taxonomy (NCBI): domain Eukaryota; kingdom Metazoa; phylum Arthropoda; class Insecta; order Diptera; family Glossinidae; genus Glossina; species Glossina pallidipes. The sequence goes on from KK500078.1 coordinate 149,984, forward strand.
TTTATAAGAGACATTACACAGACGGACACACGGACATGCTTAAATCGATTCAGAATGTATACACTTTGTGCGTTCACTGAAGATTCTGGTGCAAGTGTTTTGAGAAAATAGATGTGCCACTCATCCTTGTATAAAAGGTTAACTCCAATTTTTTCCTTTATGCTCTTCTTCTTCAAGAGGATTAGGATAAAAAATGTGGTTATATCAGAACAAAGAATCCGCCCACATATATCAAAACGTAAAGATTACTTTTCTTTCTTAATATAAAAAACAGAGTGCTGCCAAATCGCATACAAATATAGTTGGAAATATATCCGATACACGATGTTGATGCACGTCACGGTACAATATCGCGTTGTGAAGCCTTTCGTTGCTCCATATCAAATATGGCGCTTAGGATGGATGATATGGTGGTTAATAAAAAAATCGCCCTTTATGCCTTATCTCATGTGTTTAGCGCTCTACTTGCAATGATATTAATTTCATTATCCAGGGCTCAAATACACTATTTTTTTAAATAACGGACAGAGAGAATGCGATGGACTTTTATTTATGTTTTTATATAAATAATTGCATTGAAAATGTTTTTATTCAAAAATTATTGAAGCAAAAATTTTAAATGTGAAATTCAACACAAAAAGAATATGTTGTTGTTGTTTTTTTAAAGCTCGAAAAAAAAAATTGATTGGTTTTTTTTTTTTTTTTTTTTTTCAATGATTATTTTATGCAGATATATTTTATTTAGGTTGTATTGTCTTTTTTTTTCTTTTTTTTTTTTCAATTTAGTGCTCACACAATAACATTCGAGCAATATTCACATGAGCATATACGTGCGCACTGAGGCGCGCACAGACCCAAAACACAAATGCACATACACCGCAAACTCGATTAAAGTTTGCATTGTTGTTAATATTCCATTTGTGTATGTTTATTTCATACCCACACGTTAAAACGATGCCTGCGAATATATTCGATTTGTTGTTGCGTTTGCAACAGACCGAAATGCATCACAGATATCATGGAATGATTGCCAACACTTTGTCATTGCATGGCAATTGTCGATGTCAATAAAAGACGGAGAAAAGCAATTTGTCGCTTTGTCATCAATTAGTCGAAATTGGGTACTCTTGGGTTCTCTATTGGCATTGAGTTGGAGTCAAAGAGAATAGGATCGCATTATAACCAAAATTTGCTATAAAATCCAAACCAAAGCAGTTTGTCGTCTTGTCATCAATTAGTCGAAATTGGGTACTCTTGGGTTCTCTACGGGCATTGAGGTGGAGTGAAAGACCATAGGTTCGAGTTACCCCCAAAATTTGGTATAAAATCCAAACCAAAGCAGTTTGTCGTCTTGTCATCAATTAGTCGAAATTGCGTACTCTTCGGTTCCCTACTGGCATGGGGGTGGAGTCTGCAGTCAAAAACAATAGGTTCGAGTTATCCCCAAAATTTGGTATAAAATCCAAACCAAAGCAGTTTGTCGTCTTGTCATGAATTAGTCGAAATTTGGTACTCTTGGGTTCTCCATTGGCATTGGGGTGGAGTCAAAGACCATAGGTTCGAATTATCCCCAAAATTTGGTATAAAATCAAAGCAATTTCTGAATTTCAAAATTTTGTTTAAATTTGCAGCAACAGATAACGATCTGGGAATTGTTGAATGTTTTCCAGGACCATACAAAGTTTTTATTGCAAAATTATTACCCATCAGCCGAGGAAGATATTTACACTGAACCGTTTGACTACCAAGCAGCGCGATCGCGCTGTTCAGATTTCTTTTCAAAACTGTCTGGGTTTTCTCGACATACCCCAGGCCAGGTTTTTTCAAAACCGCCTGGGGCTCAAACAAGACTTAAACAAGACTTTGTTTTCTATATTTATTTGCTTAATAATTTTTTTTTGTCACATTCACCGTCAAAGGATGGTAATTAAATTTATCGCTTGTTATTCCCTTCGAAAACCGTAGAAATTCGTTAAACGATAAAAATTCAAATGCCAAACAAAAATGAATCTTTAAGATGCATTTTCGCCTGAGCAGCCGAGTAGGTAAGAACCGCAACTATCGAGTCAGATGTCGGGAATTCAAATTTCATACGCAGCAGACTTTTCTTCCGAAGTAGCTATAGAGTGTGCTATGTCGATACAGACATAACACCCAGCGATTGGGGAGACAATCGTTAAATTGCGATCATCACCTCCTTTGTTGTACTAATCAGGGCGGCTTCAAGACAAATAACATACAGTTTACTAGGAAGCAATTTGTGTCAATTAATAGACTAACATAAGTTATGGTTTTAATCAGCCATGAAAAAATTAAACCGTTTGCAAAACTCCCTCAAAGATCTCATAAGGCTTGTATATCTTTGACCCGCGTAAAATTTGAGGGCGCATGTCTCTCCATTTATGCACCTTTCTCCCAAACCTCTCAAGATCGAAAAAACAAAGACATAAATCGAGAATATATATATATTTCATTGTTGGCTAAAAATCGAAGGTAAAGATGGGCCCGTTCAGCTTTCGACCATGACCGCATGCAATAGACAAAGAGATTGCAATTTTAAATCAGCCGCAGATATTCGTAACACTTCCTGCAGACTTTAGGTATAGTCCGGCACGAGGATCGCGAAAGATACTCACAATCATTATGTTACTCGTGACTCATAGCCGATATTGATCTAAAACTCGATTCCATAAACATTCGTTAGAACCATTGAAAAATTTATTCAAAAAAGGTCCTCATCGAGCAACTAATGAATAAAATTTTTTTTTGGTATGAATATGTATATGTATATGTACGTACATAAACATGCATTAAGACACGCACACACGTGTATATATACATATATATATATATACACATATTTTACATATATATAGACGATTGAGATGTAACGCCCAAACCCGAATAAAAATTTTTACTTATTTTTATGTTTTTTTTTTTTTTATATAAGTCTTCGTTTACTTACCGTTTACTACGTGTTGTGTTTTATTTTAGTATCCTGAACCAAATCGGCCTTGGCCTGGCGGTTCGTCACCTGCTCCTAGTCCTGGCCCCGGAGGTCATCCCCTGCCACCAGCATCGCCGCATCATACACAACATGGTGGCCCGCCACCCAGCAGTAGTCCCAGTCATGCGCCGAGTCCTTCACCTCAACCATCGCAAGCGTCACCATCACCGCATCAGGTAAGAGACTGATTTAATTACACAATGTTTTTTTTTTTTTTTTTTTTTTTTTTTTTTTTTCGTGTATTCTTTTCTTCATTCGCTCGCAAATGCAAACATTTTGTGAATGTTTGTGACATAAAATCGATTTATGCGACAATTGTAGGAGGTATGCGTTAGGCCGCTTTGAACATTTTAATACCTTTTGTACATATCGCTTGCAGTAAAGGTATATAAAATGTGTTCGGACGTATGCAACGGCCAGGTCAATTTGAAATGGAGCCACTTTCCATTTAACTAACGGATTCAGAATAAATTCCTGAATCGATTTAACTATGTCTGTACGTCCTGCGAGTCGCAGTTTTCGAGGCATTTTGATGAAAATCCATATATGGACACGTCTTGATCTAGGGCCGAATTTTGTTGAAAATGGTGCAATTAGTTCGAATTGAAGGATTCGCACTAGTCATATGAAGCTCTATTTCGAAAAGGTCGCGTTATATGAGAAAAATTTTCCTATTTTCGGTGGTAAATATTTGGAACACTAAATATAAGCGGAATATTTAGATAGAATCGGACCATTTTATAAATCCACTTGCAGGTTCGTCCTAAGGTTAAGTGAAAATATTATAGTGGGATATGATTCATTAGTAAATACCATGCACCACCTTACAGTTATTCATATAACGTCTTTTCAAAATAAGGTGTTACATGGCGAGTGGTCCGATCCGAGCGAAGAGATGTACTTGTATCAAATTTCGTCAAGGTATCACAAAAATTACGATCTATAAGCGGGACACAAGAAAACAAGACGGACCAACGAGCTTAGACAAGCCCGTAATGCGATTCTGAATCCATTGGTATAATAAAGTGTGACTCTGTCTCAAACCCTTCTGGGTGTTGCACACATCTACTTAAACTATATATATATCCTTGTACCACAAGCGGCATAAGGTATAATAAGCCCTTATAGGGCAACAAAGTCCAATTTTTAGTATCTAATGAAAAAAATTGGGGAAAAATAATTAGTTGAAATATAAGAACAGACTACTTAGGTCCATTTTTCGAACTTTGCCATATCTAAGAAGTCTCATGAAAAATAAAAGACAGAAGAGCCTTTTTTGACAACGACATTTTATCCGAAAGGACATTTCATTCTACCGATCGATTCAAAGTCACTTTATGTATCGATTTAAGTTTGTCTGTCCGTCATGTTCAACCAACAGGCCTCAAATTTTTGACATACTCTGATGAATTTTGCTACACTGACGTGTGCCTGAACGAACCCAATTGAAAATGGTTCAGAACAGTCCCCTCTTTCGACCCGCCATTTTCCATATAAGGTCTTGTTTTGAAACGTCGTTATAAGAATGACTGTACGATCGGGTGGAAAACACCCTAGTGCTTTTACTTGTTTCACTTGCGTTTTCTTAAATGCGCACCATTTTGAGAAATAAAATAAAAAAGTATATATCTGGAATAAATATCACTTTGAATAGCGAGCAAATCATGAGTAATCCATGAGCAAACATTTCTAAGTATCTATAACAAATAAACCAGTTGTGTTAATATTTCCAAAGATTAATAATTATTTTTCTATTAATTTAGGACTTTATACACTTGATCTCTTCAATACTTGATAAATAATGCATTTTCATTTACCTATAATCCATGCAATTATCCTATGCATTATCAATGCTCTTTTTATGAACATTGAAACTTTTGAGTTCACCAGACGCACTGAGCAATCATCAGCAGACTTACTGTAGCTTAAAACTTTTCTTTTTTTTTTGTTTCACTTACTAAAGGTTGAATTGGAAAAGTTTTATTATTCTATTTGTAATACGGATGACGCTGGGTGCCAGTTTTTTTTTTAACGCGTTCCTTTGCTTATGAGTAGATGACAACTTTTCAATGCTTGTACCGGTTTTGGTGCACACTAATAAATTTAATAATTCCGAATAGACTTTTTTTTTGGCATTTATGGAAGAAAATATTTTTCAGAACAAAGTCCTCCATGCAATGAGTAAATTAACAAATTTAAATAATTTTTATATTGTAATGATTTTAATTCAAATAAATAGAAACACTTTGGTGCCTACGGTCCACCATTGAATGTACTACACCTGCCCTACAGTTATTAATGCAACGGGTTTTAAAGTAAGAAGTTATAGGGAAAGTGGTCGAAAAGGTGGTCAGATCTTAACCCCTTTTAAGAGCGTTCGTGCAAAGTTCGTTGGTGTATCGTCAGCAAAACAACTTGAACACAAGAAAACGACACGGACGGACGGACAGACATGCTTAGATCGATTAAGCACATGATTCTAAATCGATTGGTATATTGAATGTTGGTTGGGTTCAGCTCAAGTCTCTCCGGGTGTCGCATACAACCGTACAAACTTATTATACCCTTGCTCCGTAAATGGTGCAAATTACTAGGTTTAGGTATAAAGATTGCAAGCACAATGCATGTAAAGCTGCATACACAATGCATTTTAGTATGTACTGAAAACGGTACATGTGGTAGAAAACTGATTAAATTTGTAATATTTTTTCGCAACATGAAATTTGTAATGTATTCGAAATACTTGCATCCAGATGTCCATCTATTACGATTTTCGAAATCGTAAAATTAGATATCAGTTTCTATTGTATTCTTAACCATAAGCGGAACCACAAGGATTTTGTAAAAATGCTTATCTGAACTGCCACTAAGAAAAAAAAGAGTTTTGTCTACTGAATTGATAAAAAAAAAAAAGATAAAAAAATAAAAGAGAAATGACAAAATTCGCCCTTGGGTTAATTTACTCTTCGTACCCGTTTTCGTTAGCAAACTCTGTCAGTGTTTATTTTCACAATGTTTGGGTTTCAATTAATTTGCAATTTACTTGCGACAACATACACACAGCTTGTTTTTGCTGTCGTTGTCCTTAAAAGTAAAAAAAAAAAAAAAAAAGTATCAAAAGGAAGGAAGGAAATTCTTTGAAAAACGTTTCAGCAGACAGAGAGTAAAGTATCTATCCATTCTGTGTATACGCAATTCGCATAACCCAAATTGTCCATTAACCGCCCAACTGAAAAAAGATGTGCATTTGTGCTTGATATTCATCGATGAAGTAATGGATTTCGATGATTGTAGATTTAAATTAGAAAACTACGAATTGAGTAAAAGGAAAAGAAACTTTCCTAAATAATTAGTTAATTTCACAACTTGTTTGCTTTTATTGTATTCATCATACAATTCACTTTATCGTACATCAGCTAGATTTTACAAATTAATGGCTTTCCTCATCCAGATTTCGAACTCCACCTTCATAGAAAATTATTGATATATGATATTTTTGCTTTACAACTGGACTTGCTATCTATAATCGTTTTGGCAACTGCGACTGCCTGAAGTTTTTTGAATTTGTATTTGATCTCTTTTTGTTTTATCTCTTTGTGGAACGAAAATGATGAAAAATATTCAACTGGAATTCATCAAATTTTTCTCGGATGAACATAACATATAGCTTTAATTAATTGTTTACTGAGAAAGGAACAACAGCCACGGAAGTTGTACTATTTGCAACCTTTTAAAATGTAAGCTCTAATTGGTTAAAATCAATTATCTTGAGGAAATTCCGTAACATTATCGTCAATATTTATCGATCAAATAAAAATAGGCCAGCATATGTTATGCGAGTAGTGTGTCGTGAGTTGTTAAAGAAAAATGAATTTTCATCTTTTAAGACATTGCGTGATCTTCACATATTTTTTTTTGCGCGACTTTCAGTCCCCTTAGTGAATGGAATGAGTTTTCTGCACCTTCAGCTAAGTCGTTCTGGAAATTTTATACCAATCTTCGGAAATGAACCAAAAGTTAGATACTACTAGCAGGTGCGAGGTCACATCGGCACTTTTTTACATTGAAACCTATATCGCAACGATAACAGTGAAATTGTACTTTCATCTTTTGAAGCTAGTCGCCCCCCGCAAACACGGATTAGAAAAAATGTTACGTACAGGCTTAGTCGTATTGCCTTTTTGCCTCTAGGATAACTTAACCTAGAGTATCTTAGTCCAGGATACATAAGCCTGAAGTACCTTAGCCAAGGGTAACTACTTTGGATTACCTTACCGACACTTTTTTACATTGAAACCTCTGTCGCAACGATAATAGTGAAATTGTACTTTCATCTTTGGAAGCTAGTCGCCCCCCACAAATACCGATTAGAAAAAATGCTAAAAACAGGCTTACATTTTATAGTATTGTCTTTTTGCCTCTAGGATGGCTTAGCCTAGAGTATCTTAGTCTTAGGATACATTAGCCTGAAGTACCTTAGCCAAGGATAACTAATTTGGATTACCTTACCTAACCTAGGATTACCTAACTCTTTGGTACATTTGCCTAGAGTGCCATATTAGGACAAGAAATAGAGAAATAAGTCAGTACTTATCGGCCTATTTAAATATTTTATGCCATATGCCATAAGACTAGTCGACAACATGTCCAGAGCAAGCAGGCAAAACTTCCTTAAAACGAAAAAGCAAAATAAATTCTTTTCTCAAAGATTTTTCAATTTCAAGAGCCGCAGAGAGCTCGATAGGTATTAAGAAAAACCTGGATGACCTACTGAACAACAAATCACAATGAAATCCCTCGTGATAACTTAGGGCGGTGTGCTACCGAAATTATAGGCAAAACAATAAACAGTTTATATGCAGCTTAATCTGAAACTTTTAAAGCCCTTCACTTAAGTAACTGATTTAATTGTACGATGAACTATGTCGTTGTATTATTTGCGTTAATAAAATTTGAGAGGAAATTTGTTTTTCCGCACAAAAATTTTAAAGCCATAAATGCGATTTCAATAGGCGGACAGACGAACGGACAAGACCTTACTCACTTTAATTCAAAGTATTTGAACTTTATGAGGTCTAATAGACATTGCCAACGTTTAACTTATTTAATATGTGCAGTTTCTGACCAATGGATTAGACACGCCGTGTATTCTATATAATCGCTATTGTACGCAGTATTTTTGACTTTTAATCTTACATTTACTTTTGCTATGCTGCAATTACAATGTTAATATATTGGTACTGGACAAGCACAAACAAGCACAGACCTGTTTCAATTGCGTTGTTGCGTTCTCACGTGATGCAGGTGCAGACATGTTTTTGTGATCTCATAAGCTTAATGGTTTATCTACTTCGCAGTATTGAATAACATAATTGCTTTTTTATTGTGTTGTCTGCGCAGCAATTTCGGCAAATGGAATGTAAGTAATTATCACGTTTTAGTCGTGGGGTTAAAAAGGCGACCTTTCATCATTTAAAAAATCGAAAATTAAGGTGACCAGTAATGTTAAGAAGACAAATGGGGGGAATTAAACGAGAAAAGTCGCTAAGATTAAAGGCGCCTGAACGAAGTGCGTGCGACGGAAAAAAAAGAAAGGTGATTGCGTCTAATTATTCGACCAGCAATTGGTGAGCATAAAAATATCTATATGCGTTAAACAACGAAATTTCCCCACAACTGCAGATATGTACGCGTGAATAAATCCCGATATTCACGCCAATCCCTTAAGGGATGTGCACAACACGTATATGTAAAGACGGTCGTGGTCAGAAAGAAATGAACAAAGGGAGAGAGATAGACATTGGCCGCGCCCTATTGGGTATATGGAAGATATTATAATTCTTATATCAATTCCTAAAGTTTCATGGCTCCCCTTCAATGTCGACTATTTCTTACACCAATGCCTATGTCGACTTAGAGCCCATGACTCTCGTTCAATATCGACACCAATTCCTATGTCGACCTAGATTTCATGACTCTCCTTCAATGTCGACTATTTGTCGAGATTGTATTTCTTACACCAATTCCTATATCGACCTAGAGTTCATGACACTCCGTCAATGTCGACTATGTGTTGAGATTGTATTTCTTACACCAATTTCTGCGTGGACCTAGAGTTCATGACTTTGCTCCTATGTCCTATGACTATGTGTCGAGATTGTAGTTCTTACACCAATTCCTATATCGACCTAGAGTTCATGACGCTCCCATGTTGCTTTTACCGCATCTGTGTACCGTAGTCCGGTATCTACTCAAAGGTTGTCTTAATGCAATTGAAGAACCTTTGAAACGATCATAAATACTCTCTGCAGGCATCCCTAAGTGTATTAGAGAAAATAGAGATCAATAGCTAAGACATTGGGATATGGCTGCCCAGAACGTTTTAATTTGGCACAGAGGCAGTCATTTCAGGAGATTTGGCGGGAGCTCGAAATTTCAAAGAAAATATCTTTTTATTTTAAACAAACAGGGTTTTCCCGCATATTTTGAAAGACGCAAACCATCCATTAGCCAAAAACATTTTGTTGGTTTTCGTTTAACTTTTCTCCTGATGAAAGAAAATTGTTGACTTCTTTCTTAGGTGTTGTATGTGATGGTACTTGAGGTGTGACCTTTAGAAGCTTTCTATGCCCTACACCGCTTGTGGTGTAAGGGTATGTTAAGGTTGTGCAGATATATGTAACACTCAGGAGGACTCAAGGTATTATTATTAATTTAGCCTAAGACAGTAGTCTTCAAGCACTAACGTCCGAGGCTGTTGGGTTTGTGGAGAACTCTACCGCACATGAGACTTTAAACCCCACGACCACTGATTTGTTAGGGGAGGTCCTTTGCCTACTTGCCACTCAGAAGTAGGTTAGACCTACTTTTTATTATCTGTCTAAGCCATCAGTCCATCTGCCCATCAGTCCGTCTTGTTTGTTTTGTTTCCTTGTCTTAACGCTATAGGTCGTAAAATTCGAAAATTGTTGACTTCCTTCCTAAATGTCATGATATTTGGTGTATGACCTTTTGAAGCTTTTTATGCCCTATACCACTTGTGATACAAGGATATGTTAAGCTTGTGCAGAGATATGTAAAACCCAGAAGTAGGCAAGGTATTATAATTAATTTAGCCTAAAACAGTAGTCTTCAAGCACTAACGTCCGCGACAAACGGTTTTATCAGGAACTCTACCGCACATGAGGTTTTAACCCCAACGACAATTGATTTGTTAGCAGAGGTTGTTTGTAAATGCAGTCAACTCAGATGTAAGTTAGACCTACTTTTTATTATCGATCTAAGTTTGTCTGTCCATCAGTCCGTTTTGTGTGTTTTGTTTCCATGTCTTAACGCTACAGGTCGTAATAAAATTTGGCACATCGACGAAAGCTATTGAAAATCGTTTGGATCGATCTACTTTTTCGTCTTTTTTTATTGTTATTTTAAAAAGTCGTTATATGAATAACTGTATTAGCCGAAGAGATGGTTCAATCACTTCCTATGTAACATCTTACTTTGAAAAGTTGTTACCTGATTAATTATGGAGTGGTGTAGGGTATTTAATGACGGACCGTGCCGCACTATAGCTTTTTTCTAACTGCCTTTTGCTTATTGCTTCCTCGGTCATTAAATATCTGACTTCATACAACCGATTCAAGTATATGTGTAAAAAATCCTCATTTAGTAAGAAAACGTTAATAAAAACGATTACAAAACCGATTGAACCGATTGTTTCGCATGTTTCTAAAACTCATTGCTTCAATAATGGTTCAGTAAGATAAAAATTCTTTCCCTGAAAATAGGAAAATCAACAGACACAGCCACGCTACACATTTTGTGTCGTTCAGCAAATCATTTTTTATCAATTTTAAGCAAATTTTGAAAGAGAAGAAAGAGGAGGTTTCCTAGAGACGTGTTAAAGAATTATTATTATAATTAATAATTTACAGTTATCGTGACTATATATTATATCAAAACCATATTCTCAGCATGAAGTTATAAAAATATCATAATATTAGTATCACACCACTAACTATATAGCAACAGTGTGTTCAGGCATTATGAACACAAGTTAAGTAAAAGTTAAGTAAATTCAAATTTTGTTACTGGTTTTCGTAATACGTAATATGACTCATGATGTGATGTTAGTATAAATGACTAGTTAGTTAGTTAGTTAGTTGGATGTACTTTCCATTGTGCATAAACAAACATACAGAAAAACAGGCACGTATTATATGTACGTACATACGTACGTACACTCAATTAGGTCATAACGTACTTGTCTCCAATGACGATGAAATAAAGCAAAAAAAAAAAAAGCATTTCCCATAGCTTACTAATAATATTAATATTATCCAGCACTTATGTCAATGTCCCAATGATATTTCAAATTACAACAATAATATGCATTAATGTTGTGTTCAAATTCAAATAACAACAAAAAGAGAAATGAGTTTGTTTTCAGTTTCTTCTTCTTTTTTATTTTTTTTTAAATTGAAACTGAGTTTAAGACGAAAAGTAAGAGTAATAAATAAATACATTCAGCGTCATCTTATCGAAGGTGTACACACACGCACACACACATATACATACATACATACATATATTTATTTATGTGATATTAAAGACATTCAATGATGTTATGTTGTTGTTGTTGTTAACATTAATGTTGTTCTGTGTGTGTTGCATGAAAAGCAACGGTAAAGAAAATTCACTAGAAAGTGAAAAATGACAAAAAAAAAAAAGAAAAAAAAAAGAACAAAGGCGGAGAGTAACCGTATAAACGTACAAAGCAATCCGCCAAGCAAGTTAAGAGTAGCAAAACAACAAAACAAAAATATTTAACGTTTCGGCGGCCTTGACATTGACCCAATTGATGATGATAGCACCGTATATGCTTTTTTTTTCCTTTTTTTTCTTTTTTTTTTTTTCTGCTTTGCTTATATATATATACATATGAACATATATAGAGATATATACATATATATATATATATATGTGTGTATAAATTTGTGTTCATACTGGCAGACACAAACGTGTGTGTACGTATCATACATATATATATATATATATACATATATATATATATATATGCATGTACAATCGAATGAGTTTCATTGTAAGAAAAGTCTGTTGATACTGAAAGTATGGCATACGACCACGATGATGTCTATGTATAGAGAGTACACATAGATCCAGACATGCATAAATATGTAAGTACGTATAACCAAAGGCCCAACATTCACCAAATAAATGTAACATACATTCATATAAACATATCTCTCTTTCTCTCTCTCTCTCTCTCTCTCTCTCTTCCTATATATATACATATATATATATTTATATATGTGAATAAATAAGTGTTCACGGAATCGTATATGTACATACGGATGTGTTTGTGCGCATAATATGCGTGTTTGTTTGGTTGTTTATTTATGTATGTAATCAAATGCAATGTTTATTTGTAGATTATTGTGTTGATGCAAAGCAATATTATCGTCTGTCTACTACCGATGCCAATGATGCCGTTGTTAATGTTTAATACTAAGAGCTAAAACGCGATACAAAACGCCACCAATGAATCACATATTGTATCCCTACCATTATATAGATAATTACTATCCATCATGCATAGTATTCTCTAGTATAGGCATTAATTTAATATCATGGATGATATGAACTAAAATCTCGCTTACGCGTTACTGTATGCATTGCTTACATGATAATAAGTTTATTTCGAATTACGAGCCTTCTCTCCTCATTGATCTAGCAGCCAGCTAGCTTTTAATGCTTATCCTCTGCATACAATCTAAAGTGAAATCATTTCAATATATATTTTATTTGTCTTTAGTAAAATATGGCACACGTTCTACTTAAAATATTTTCAAACTCTCCACGTTGGCATTTTAAGGTCAATTTTTTTGTTCTTGTTGTTGTTGTTGTTGTTAAACTTTTTATATAAATAAAATTATGTACTCTTTCTGCGAAATATTTTGCATAAACGATTAAAGGAATCATTGGGCAAATGTGTAGAATTAAAAGCAAATACGTGTTACGGTCCGTCTCAGGAAATTGTCTCCATCCATAAACAGAATCATTTAAAGCGAACGAATTACGCGATACAATAGCGAATATTCGATCCCTAATGACATAAGAAATTTCTTGCGAAAAAATAATAAATAAAAAAAAATAACAAAAAAAATTATTTTCATTCCGTTGCATTGTATTTATGATTAATTAATACTTGTATCGAATACTTTAGTAGACAGATAGACTATGAATCGATGACATATATGTCATGAACATTTGAATTCCTGTCAATATTTTTTCTCTAATGATAAAATAAACTTCCACTTGCTTGCTTGCTTTGACTGCAAACTGTGTGTGTGTGTGTGTGTGTGTGTGTGT
>KK500078.1:163678-232169 GCA_000688715.1 Glossina pallidipes
GATTCACAAAAGTGATAAAAAAAACGTAGATTCGTTGACTGATTCTAGAGGAAGTCATCCAATACTAAGTATTTCATCGATTCACAAAAGTGATAAAAAAAACGTAGATTCGTTGACTGATTCTAGAGGAAGTCATCCAATACTAAGTATTTCATCCATTCACACAAGCTATAAAAAAAATGTAGATTCGTTGATTGATTGATAGGCGTTCTATTCGACCACAGATTACCTCTTAACCGGCGTCTTGAGCTCTCGCTAAGTAAAGCTAGATCGGCGCTAGGTTTCATTCATTAAGCGGTGATCCAAAGATCTTAACGATCCTTACATTACAAAAAAGCTATACATGAAACTTAGTCAGGCCAGATTCGGGTATGCCTATGTTGTGTGTAAGTGTTATGTAGATTCAGTAGAATCCGTGTAAAAGCAATTCCTGCTGTTTGCCCTTAGGGATCCAATTATCTCTTTGCCTTCTCATGAAAATAGATTGCTTCTGTCAAAGCTTTACCGTCACTTGAGAAAAGTAGGTTTGTTCTTGGTGTTTCCATCTTAATGTTGGTCAGATTAACGTCCGAATCGCTTCCCCTGGAATTTCATCTTCCTAAAGCTTGTAATGTGTGGTTTTCACTTAACAAATTATGTTTGCTAAAAATGCAACCCGGGATTAGTTAGCATGGAAGGTGATCACAGCGAGAGATAGTGTTTTTAAGTAGTTTTTTTCCGCTTTTTGACTTTGCGCGTCTTTTGGTAGAGGCGAAGATTAAAAGAAAATGGATTTTGTAAAAATAAGGATCGCGGTCTCTCAATGCCGAAAGAAAACCATCGGCAGAGTGGGTTGAGATAGGCTCACAGACCAGGTGTTCATTCGGTTAGTTAAATAAATGTTATGTCCGTTCCAGTAATTAAATAAGAGGCAAGTACATGCTATTTCTGTGGTGTACCCGTTTCAAGAGTGTCCGTGAGCAAAACTTCATAGATCCTCTTCCATATCTCACGAGCTAACTGGCTCAGCGTATGACTGATAGGCTTCCATTCCTCTTTCAGTGGCATTGCCAGGTTGCCGTTAATTTTATTTACATAACAGCTTTAGAGACAAGAGGACGTAGGTTTACTACTGCATTTAATAAGTGCAGTTAAAGATGGTGGTGGTACTACATAAAACTAAATCTGATAGACAAACACGCACATGTTGTTACAAACTTAGGCGATGTAAATATAATTACGAGGTTTTCAATTTGTTCAGAGTCGTTTGCAAAAATCGAATCACTTAAACTCAATATCGGTTTCTTTGAATTCTACCAAATCAGGTAATCTTGGCACGCCCGCTTTACCTATGTCGTATTTAAATTACCCTTGCAGTCTTAACATCTTACTATGATTCGAAAATAGTTGAATTTGTTTGCTGTTATCGGTTGTCAAGCTTTCGCTTGTTTGCAATGACTTAGGAGTTCACGAGTAACTCCAATCTGCAGCAGCGGGCAGCGGGCATCCCTCTGTGTTGGCTACATATATGCTTTTTTTCTGTTTTCTTTTTTTCTTCTTCTTCTTCTCTCTCTCTCTCTCTCTCTCTCTCTCTCTCTCTCTCTCTTTCTTTCTTTCTCTCTCTCTCTTATTTACTTATGCATAAATATTATTCCCTTTACGTTTTCGTCCTTTTGTCTTGTTTACTTCTGTCTATGCATTTCGTATTAGTTTATGTTAATAATGTAAGCATAAGATGTACTTCTAAGAGTTAATTGTATTCGACTTTTAATTTATTTTAGCTCAATTTCATGTGTAAATAAATAAATAAATACGAGATGAACAAAATGATATGAATGCTTGACATGTACACCATATTTACAAATAATAGTTAGACTGATGTATATTTGCTTTTGTCAGAAGCGTTCTTTTCCGTAGACAAAGAGAGAAAGAGAGAGAGAAATTATAATCATGTATCAAGCCGAAGCCAAATTTACTTGGCCAAGTTGAATTTGGAGATAGATTTTGCTTATTTATTTGTTTATTAATAAGGTGTGAGGTCGCCACTTGCTCACATAACAGCTGCTGCTGCCATTCTTTGTGAAATAGATTCGTAGAGTATCTGCAAATTTTCAAATGGAATATTATCGCATTTTTGTGCCAAGACATCTACCAATTATTTCAATGATGTTGGCGATGGTAGTCTGCTCCTCAATCTCTGCTTCAAAATTCCCCCTAACGGCACCGTTATGTTGAGTTCTGACCAAATTACTGACCAGGGGATGATGCTTGATGATAGCTTAGCTCTTCTCAAGGCAACCCCTCATTTCTTCGAGTGCTAATCTCACAATTAAGAATTCCATCACTGATGATCAGTAATGTGCTTGAGATAACCTGCCTTTTACTATAGCCATGTAAGCTTATGTGTCCGTCTATATGTCTTGTTTTCTTGTAGTCAACCTACAGGCCGCAAATTTTTAAAATATTTTAATGACATTTGACATTCGGTTGGCCATTCGGGTCCAATAACGAACGCTATTGAAAACGATTCATATCAGTCTTCATATGAATAACTGTAGGGTTGCAGCAGCAGGGCATTTAACGTTGAGCAGTGTTTTTACTTTCTACCTGTAAAGACAACGTGTTGGTAAATTCTAAATAACTTTGTGATCTATCGTTAATTTATTTCTTTCTCTCACATTCACACCTCACTTGTGTTCTCTCATTTATTTTGTTGTTTATTAGAATATTTATGCATATATTTATGCATATAATTTTATTATTTTAATACATTTAACTAATTGATAAAATTCCGTTCATGTATATGTAGTGCAATCGAAATAAATATCTTATCAAAAGTTGAATGACCTCATACCCGTGCAATGTGCATGCAACTGCGAAAGCAAAATAATACAAGAATGAAAGAAGAAGAAAAAAAAAAATCGATGACTTGAATGCGCCACGATTTTCTTTTCTCTTCATAAAATGAAACCATGATGTGATGGGTTCCTACACAAATAAAAAAAAAAAAAATGAATAAAATTTTTTTTTTTTTTTTTGGATATGTTGACGAAGGCGAATAGCGGCGCACTTGCTACAGCGGCTGATGTTGTTATTGTTTTGGTCTTTTATTATGGTTTTTTTTTTTTTTTTTTTAAAGAAATGTAGAACGTAACCTTGAGAGTGCCGCAAAGAAAAAAAGCAAAAAAAGTTTATAAATAAATAACTACGAAAGAAATAAGAAATTTATATAAGCACAAACGTACATACGTATATGTAAACATAAATAAACGTGTACGTATTATTTATTTAAAACATATAATAATAAAACGACACGTAAACAAAGCAATTCAATGCCTGACGCAGATACAGACAATTTTTGGTAGACATGCCGTAGACTTAATGAAGGACATACAATTCGCTCACATATATGAATTTTATATATATATGCATATATATATATAATGTATATATGTATAGATATTTATCTAAATAGGTATTCACGTATGCCGAAGAAGAAGAAAAACCACCAGAATAAGCAGAAGCAACGATTACCGTACTATCGAAAGTCCGCTTATCAATGCAAATAACTCTTGTAAGGGTCAGATCATTCCGAATTTTCATAGCTTATGTTTCATGGAACAGGAAATAGTTAAGATTGGAAGATGCATGTCACATGGCTTGAATATATAATGGATGCCTCTTCCAATATAATGCCGCCTTTAGTTTGGCTATTGCAAGTATGCTTTTTTGGCACCTAATGATACATTCATCTGACTGAAAATTAAACCTTAAATCTCTAAAATTTTTATATTCAATTAACTCCTATACAAATTTGTACAGTATTCACTTATCCTTGTTTTATCAGCTTGAAGGTAATCAAGTGAAACTTAAATCGTACGATATTTTAAAGATGACAACTAGGTGTGAATATGATCGATGCAGTTATTGTAACGCCTCCTGTAGTTTGACTATTGCAAGTATGTTATGTCGCTTGACGATGCATTCATTTGATGAAAAATTAAATCTTTGCAAAAACAGTATTCACTTATCCTTGCTTTATCAGTGTGAAAGTAATCAAGTAAACTGAGACTTGGGATTAATCTAATCCCAATAATTATCTTTGACGATTTTAGTCATTTTGATTGATTTGATGTTGAAGTCAATTCTGGATTATAGGAATAGAGTCAACTCTCAAAGTTGATACTAAATTAAAGTCAATTAGTTTTAGTCTTTCGAAAATGATGCAAATCGTGTCGAGAAAGTTTCATTCACGGGAAATTTTCATGTGAATTGGGAGAAAGCGGCGCCTGTTCTATCATTCCCTTATCTTACAGTTAAGTAACTAATTGAGATGCCTATGACTTTGGCTGTCGCGCTGTCTTACAAGAAATATATCATTACTTGATAATTAATTATTATTGAAATGAATGCAGTTTTTCGCTGTTACGATGAATGTGATCAATTAATGGAATAGATCGCGAAATGTTAAGGAATTTCTCTTAGGAGGCCTTCTCGAGAAATAATGTTTATAGGGATCTCTAAGTATAACCTTAGTATAATATGTAAGTATGGCAGCGATCGTATTTGATTTTTCATGTTTTTTTTATTTTTCATTTTTAAGTGAATTCTTTTAAATTTCAACGAAGTCTCCTCCTTACAATCTTGACACATACATTGTGCTGATCATAGCTATAAGTGCATGACTCGCATAAGACATTGCTTTCCAAAAGGTCACAAGCCATTCAATTTCATATCATTAAACAATAAATTAATTGAAATCATCTCAGTTCACTTGAACATGTCATGCGTATTTAAGTATTTAAGAAAAGAAATAACAAAAATGAATGAAATAAATCATCTGTGTATGAGAACTTTTCAAAAAGCCTCTTGTTTTTTTTTTTTTTTTTTTTCAGCCATAAACTATGACAAAATGAAAAAATTTTAATAAAAACAAGTCTGAAATAGCAATCGTGAAACCGTGACACACATTAACTGACATTGTCTCTTAATGAAATTTAAACAAAATCCCTAAAAGTGCAAAAGAAAAAAAAAGGTTAATAAAACAAAAAAAGCAAAGACCTTCCAAATGTATATAAGGGTTGTGCTCTATATATATATATATATATATATGTGAACATGAAATACAATGTTTGCTTATTGTATCACGTGTGGAAATGATGGCATAATGAAAACAAAAAAAAAAATAAAAAAAAAAATTCTTAATGAATCAAAAGTCATTAGCATTTATGACACATCAAAGCGGGCGTAACAAAAGCACATACACATAACACTAAGAGGCGTCATTAACACAAGCTGCCATACGGCTTAGGCATTGCTGTGAAAAAAAATTCTTAAGGAAATTCTTCTTCACATTGAATACTCGGGATCATAGGACTATCATATTTTACGCGTAATGGACTACCAAGAGAATGTACGCGTTACTCGAACGAGTAAAAGAACTCTATCGGAAATGCCTTATAACTAAATGCATGGCATTCTTCTTTCCGAAAAGAGAGGCTTAAGCCCACAAGGAGAATGTTTGTCCCTTGTTCCAGTCATTGGACTTTTAACTTCCTCTGGCCAAGTATTATATGTATGCCATGGTCATAAATGATGTAAAGTAGTGTGACTGATTGCCTATAAAGTTTCATCAGAATCTTTTTCGCCTTCAATCCCATTTAAGGAATGAAAAGGAGTCTTCTTATACAACTCTGTGTGAAGTTATTGATTGTAACTTTGCCACGAAGTTTGGCCAGAGCCGCATTCTGGTATTTGGTTCCTTAGGAGTTTGACTTAAGAGAGACATAAATTAGTTACGCGCTTCAGGGAGCATAGATTGACGTGAAATCTCATCGAAATATATAGGCAATCCAGTAACGCGCATGTCCTCTTCGGGGTGACATAGTTTGCAATCAAAAGGCGTAGATGGATGTCAAATGTGTAGGCAAAGACCTGCAAAGGTCATTTGTCCTTCGGGCCAAGACGCTTAGATACATATCAAATCTCATCGAAGTCTGCCGTTATCTCCTTTGGGCTTTGACGAAGCAAGCCACACCGCACGGAGTAAAGTAGACTTCATCTTGTTCGTCCTTGACACAGTGGGATTAACGCTTAATGACATAACTGTAGACCGCGCGGAGTAACGTAGACTTCATCTTGTTCGTCCTTGGCGCCGTGGGATTAAAGCTTAATGCCATAACTCCAGACTACACTGGGTAACGTAGCCTTTATCTTGTTCGTCCTTGGCACAGTGAGATTAACGCGCTTAATGCCATAATTCCAGATAGCACCGAGTAACGTAGACTTCATCTTGTTCGTCCTTGGCACAGTGGGATTAACGCGCTTAATGCCATAATTCCAGACTGCACTGCGTAACATAAACTTCATCTTGTTTGTCCTTGACAGAGTGGGATTAACGCGCTNAGTGGGATTAACGCGCTTAATGCCATAATTCCAGACTGCACTGCGTAACATAAACTTCATCTTGTTTGTCCTTGACAGAGTGGGATTAACGCGCTTAATGCCATAATTCCAGACTACACTGGGTAACGTAGACTTTATCTTGTTCGTCCTTGGCACAGTGGGATTAACGCGCTTAATGCCATAATTCCAGACTGCACTGCGTAACGTAGACTTCATCTTGTTTGTCCTTGACAAAGTGGGATTAACGCGCTTAATGCCATAATTCCAGACTGCACTGGGTAACGTAGACTTTATCTTGTTCGTCCTTGGCACAGTGGGATTAACGCGCTTAATGCCATAATTCCAGATAGCACCGAGGAACGTAGACTTCATCTTGTTCGTCCTTGGCAGAGTGGGATTAAAACTTTATACCTTGTCTCCGGTAATAACCCTAGAGCCATCGCTGTGTTAGTGATAACCAGTGCATATAATCAATTCTCCAGTCAACGAATGTCGGGTGCGTTTGAAAAATTGAAAAACTATCAAAGTAAGAATTGAAAAAGAAATCTTACATTTTCACGGACTATGGCATACTTTGCGCCATCCTTGCTTAATACTTAATCACCTTCATAACGCATCCTTCGCTGCTGTCTTGCGTGCTCTGTCTTATTTTCAAAATGATTCCTTTAAAAGGTTGATTTTTACTGACGAATTTTTTCCTGTCTCCGTTTTGCGCAATAAACAGATTTCACACAGTATGCGTATTTGGCATAATTTTTAATGCTTACATATATATATATATACTTATATATATATATATCTTCATTTTTCTACTTGCTTCTCGTCTTTGCTCCGTAAACAGTAAATGCGCTGAAGCAGTTTACAAACGCAACCAATACATTTGTATGTATGTTTGTACTTAACGTACCTATGCATAGATTGTGGAATACTTCACTTTGCTATTTTGACGTGAACGTGATAAATGTGTTTCTTTTGTGTTAAATTTTTAGATTTCTTTTGAGCCTTTTTTTTTTTGTGTTTCTTGTGTTGCTTTTACAAACGAGGGACGGCATGGGAAAATGCATTAATCTTGATATTCTACGACATTTGCTTTCTTTTCCATTATCAACACAAAAAACATGCTGCGAGGGTAAATCAAAGTTTGTCTAGCGTACTTTGTATGCTAGACAAATGTGCAGCTATAGGGTTCAATAAATGTACCGTAAAAATGTTATGTTTTCGAAAATAAAAAAAAAAAAAATAAAAAAATAAAGAAAGAACTGTAGTAGTTAGTGGTGTTCATCTAGGAATTGAATGTTTTATGATTTTTTTTTATAGAAATTTTTAATGAGCTCCCGTTAACTTTTTACCTTAAGCCGATGAGATTTGACGACTCTAGTTTTTAACGTAATCGCTTTAAGTATTCCACTAGCTATTAAATATAATGAATAGAAAAAGTTTCTTGTCGGGCAGAGGGGAAGATAGAAGAACAGATGGATGAGGATGTGGACGGGAATGCGGATAATGGCGTGACGGACGGAACGCCATGGACTTAATGAGATAGATTGAAAGTCACAAGAACTGGAGAACAGTCGGATTTGGAGACAGAGGACAGAAGGACAGACAGATAAATGAGAATATGAATGAAAGTTTGACTTGGAGACGGAGAGAAGGACAAGCAGATAGATGAACATATGAATGAGAGCACAAACGGTTGGTAATGTTGGCGGTGAAAGAGATGATCGAGGGTGCAGAAGGACGGAAGGATATATGGACCGAAGAGTAGATAAACTACGGGATAGTGAAATGAAGGATGGACGGACTGAAGAAAAGTCCGTTTGGATGGAACGGCATATGGCAGCAGACGGTTGAGCAGGCAGACGAGGGAGAAGAAGAACAGTAAGATAGGCGAACCGGTGGGTGGATGAAAGTTACGATACAGGATCCGTGGGACGGACGAACTACGTCAGAAAGGACTGAAAGACGGGTCAGACGGCTGGACATTCGTCCCAGAAAAAAAGGCATTGAGACAAGCAAACGAAGTGCATTGCCCTGAAGACATTGTATCTGAATACCTAGTCAAGTCTCTAATGCATGCCGCTGCGAGTTGAGTTTACTAGGAATTTTCTATTTAATAGTTGATAAGAATTAAATTTTAACTAATCGACAGATCTGTTCGTAGTTAATGAGATCTTGATTGTTCTGAATATTACTTTATATCTTTAGAGGGCATATCTCAAGATCCCTTTAAACGAACATAGTTTTCTTACTACTTTTCACTTACTTAACATTACCTCTGACATCGCTCTCAAGTAACTACTCTTCTTGCTTGGTATTATTATTATTATTATTATTTTGTTTTTTTGAACGCAAATATTGTTTTCAAACATTTTCTGTTTGAAGATTCGTTTACTCACTTACTAACAATGTCTAGGATTAAACTTTGCCCTTGAAAACGGAAGCTGTAATAACTTAAAAAATTTATCAACAACCTTAACAGCACAACTTTGCCATACACCATACACACACGCACCTACATTTTACACTTATACCACTCCTTCATTGTAATGTAGGCAGAGAAATTTGTAAAAAAAAACGATACTCAGGGAAAAGATGAAAATCTTGAAAATATTATAGAAAAGTCTTGCGTAAAAGTTTCTTATTTTTTTGTCTCTGTTGTTAGTTACGACGTCGCTTGTTTGGGTAGAGAACTTTTTAACAACATTGTTACAGTTTTTGACACCAATATTTCATTTATATATGTAATAGCAAAGTAATTGATTATTACATAGAATTTCTGATTTATCATAGACATTGTTTTCAGATTATCATCGTAAGAAATATTTTCATAATGAAAAACTGTTTTGCGCGATAGACGTAAGTTCTTAAGTAGAATATCGTCTCCAAGAAGATTGCATTAATGAAAAACTTTTGATCTCTTCGCACTCAAATGCAAATTAAAACATCTGTTAACTGTTGGTTTAATAATTATGTGCCCTGTACCCCGATTCATCGTACAAATGGAACAATTTTAAGTGCTCTTTGAACAATTTCTTGGTTTGGTTTTCTATTAATATTCTTTATATACATGCCTCCTGGGATTATTAAATTTTTTCTATTTCTTGAGCCCTCGTCAGTTTATCGCTTTATTTCTTTCAGTTTAGATTCAACCAATTTGCGTAATCATAAGACTTAAGTTAAGGAGAGAACTGCAAAGTTAAGTGAAAATTAAGAATAAGCTAAAGGGACAAGTAAGAAAATTATTTTCGGTTATGACCGAATTTTTAATATCCATCGCCCCTATCCTAGAAAAGACAAAAAAAAAAAAAGATAAAAGGATCAATTTTCATGCTCTATAATATGGAGCGGCACAGCTGGTTTTCTCTATTGTCAAAACAAAAGTCTTTGTCGCACAGGTGTGTGGGTGTGGTAGGCGTGTCCTTGGAAAAATTTAAGTCTCTTTCACATTCTTTTGCAAACTTTTGTAGGCGTTATCTTCATTTTCACTAATTGAAGAATGTTTCCCGCAGCCACTACGTAGTTGGACAGACGGACAGATGGACAGATGAACGGACGGGGACACGCTTAGATGCACTCCGCATTTAAAACTGGCCAAGAGTTTATATAATTTATGGTGTTGTCGATGCTTGCCTTTGCATGTTTTAAGGGCATTTAAAAAAAAGAAGTAAGTTTTGATATACGATAATACTGGATAGGCATCGTCTATAGAATATACGCTCAAATTTTTGTAAATTTACCTATATACTTCTTTACCTTCATGATTCTCGTTCATGTCGACTATGTGTCGAGATTGTATTGCTTACACCAATTCGTACGTCGACCTAGCGTTCATGATTGTCGTTTAATGTCGACACCAATTCCTATGTCGACCTACAGTTCATGACTCTCCTTCAATGTCGAGTATATGTCGAGATTGTATTTCTTGCACCAATTCCTACGTCCATCTCATCAATTCCCTCCCATGTTGACTATGTGTCGATATTATATTTCTTATACCAATTCTTATGTCGACCTAGAGTTCATGACTCTCCTTCCATGTCGACTATGTGTCGATATTATATTTCTTATAAAAAAAAAAAAAAAGAAAAAAGAGAAGGGAGAGAGTTAGTGACAGCAGCATAGTGGACGTATGTCCAACCGATAACTGTTATGACTTTTCCCACTGAACACTCACTGCAGCTACGACCAAAGTAAACTTCGTCGCGCTTGAGATTTGAATCCGCAAACACTGACTTGGTAGTCACGATTCTTACCTAGTCGGCCAATCATACGGATATGGTAAGAGTGATAATGATCCTTAGGAAAATTAATGAAACAATCCCTGGAAAATTACAATTAAAATAAATCTGAGGGAGAATAGACTGAATAGCAAATAAATTTTAATTATTATCATGTTATTGCGCTGTTCCGCTGCGAAACACTTGCAAGCTTCTTAATAAAAAAATTCCAAATATTAATTTTATAAAATCGATTTTCACGCATTTCTTTACCACACACTCGCTACCGTTTGATTTCATTGAAATGAATAATTAAGAATTTTTTTTAAATTTCGCACTTAACTAGATTAAGTCATCAAATCAAAATTACTTTATCAAAAAAAAAAAAAACAAAAAAAAAAAACAAAAACAAATCAGTTATTATTATGTGGATGCTTTTACTCACACTTACTTACAACGAATAAAATCGATGTGTAACATATAATTTCAAAATGCATCTTGCAATTAGTAAAGTCATCCCAATATTCTGAAAGCTAAATATAAAACGTTACGAAAGGGAAAATATTTCGAACCATTTCGAAGCTAATGTGAGTCATAAACAAACCCACAATCTCTTCGAATAAATTACTCAATACACACAATACACAGTGAATAGTGTTGCTCAACCTATCGATACGTACGTCCATACATACATATATATCAAAGGAATGAATGTTAAACAAAAGAGCAAAACAAGAACCATAAAAGGTTAAAGTCAAATATACAAAGTGCAACTGACAAGAAAAGTAAAATAAATGAGAAATAAAAAAAACAAAAAAAATATGTAGTAACATATCATAGTTTAATACGAATCTTTAATGTTCAATACTTGAATACTTGAAATAAGAAAAACAAAATATCGAATAAAGAAAATTCCAAATTTTTCACAAGCTTCTTGTGCAGGCGATATGTAATCGCAAAAATAAATAGAATATTAACTTATGTCTCTTCGTTTAGTTGGTATATATGTGGGCAGCACTCTTATAGGTAAATGGGAAAGAAAAATTTTTTTGTGTTAATTTTGAGCAAAGGGTTTTAATATTTCTTGGCAGGTACGCAAGTCCTTTCTTTTGATTTGCAGTGGATATGGTTCCAAACCTAATGCCATACTGCTTGGCAGCACTTTATAAATATAAAAATAAAAAGAAGTAATTTATGTCCCGAGCTTATAATACTTATTGTGAGCTTCCGTACGACCTCAAATGGCTGAGTGGATGGAGAACGCATGCATTATGTGTTTTACAACTTGGCAGCATTTCGGATTGTATAAAGTGGGATATATAGTATATTCACAGGTAAAGGCAAAGTGCATTGGCCTTAAGTACTTTCACTGTCAAATTAAATTTCTTACAACTTGGCAGCACTTGGCATCATATAAACGAAAATTATCTTCAATCGTGGCCTAATCTTTTAATTTTCCTTTCTTCTAATTATTATAGGCTTTGTAGTTGAAAGTTAAAAATCGGTATTCTATTATATAAAACAACACATTTTGTACAACTTGACAGCATTTCCTGACTAATTGTACTAATTCCTATGTAACTATATTCGCTCAAGATTGATTTTTTTTTATTCCCCCCCTCTTCGAAGTTGTGTGTAATACTACAACTACAAAGGAGAAATCCTTCCGCTAGAATTTTTTTGTAACTTGACAGCACTTTCACAAGTATTTGCTCAAATTAAAAGGTATTTTCTCATATAATTTATCTCATTGGCATACGGATCCTCTATCAAACGATGAACGCGCCATCTATGTTCTCGGTCAGATCAGATTTACCCAATATTCGACTTAATTTGATGGCAATAATAAGAAGAAATCTTATCGTTTGTTATAGTAATTTCAAAATACAGACACATGGACAGACTCGATTATCATCTTCTGATCAAAGTTACATCTCGAAACCAAGCGGAGTCTGCGATGTCTTATATAAATATTTAACAAGTCCACTTAAATTATGGAACCAATTCTCCCATGTTTCGTAAAGTCATCAAGTCATCAAGAAATTTTCGGAATCATTTCCACTCTTAAAATTTGATTTAAATTCTAAAGATGATAATCAAAAAGCGATGCTTACCTAAATGTTACTAAATTAACGACAAACTAAGCATACTCTTGTCCTCCTTCTTTTTCGCTATGTTAGATATAAAAGGAAAAAAATGAAAAATATTGAAACCGTCAATAAAATAATCGCGCACAGCTTTGCTTGCAACAAAAGCCAAAAACACAACATAACAATAATATAGAAGGAGAGAGAAAAATGTATGTATTGTGTGCATATTGGTGTGTGTATGTGTGTGTGTATGTGTGTGTGTGCAACATACACACGTCAGTTGTACGTTTCTATATTACCATGAGATGATGATACGGTCCCCACTCGCAAGGCAGGCAGGCAGGCAGTCGTTGATTTTAAAAGCCAGCCAGTAGTTTTTATGTATGAGAAATTTTTTGGCGCGAAAAGTTTCTGACGGTCCGAAAAATATCACAACCGTTGGCGGCGCATAATACAATTCTTCAATGCAATAACAGCAACAACAACAACACGAAGAACATAAGCACAACGAAATTATTGAGTAACATGAGCATGAGGAATTTTTCTGTTAAGTTGATAAGTTTGTTGTGTGCCGTGGTTGCCCGTTGCTCTGCTATGCGTCTACTGCGGCTGCTACTACTACTACTGCTACTGCTGCAGTAAACTAAAAAAAAAAAAATATAAATAAATAAAAAACGACAATAATTCTATCGTTGGTAAAAATGTTTGTTGTTTCTTGTTCTTGATTGAAAGCAGGGAGAAATAAAATATTTTTTAGGTTTTTCTCTTAGTTTTTGTTTTGCTTTGTTTTTAACTCAACTTGTGCGGTAATGCTGGTTGGTGGTGGCTGAAATGGCACAAGGGAATGCCAAAAACACAACGAACACGCCATTAAAAACTCGATATATAGGGAAAAAGAGGAAGAATATTTATATGCGTGCACATATGCACACATTCACGTATCTCTCTACCTTCATAGAGTCGGAGAACAACATTAATAACAAAAACACAACTCACAAGAGCCCAACTCGATACGAATCATTTCGACATGTTGGCAATGCAACGCGGGGTTAGGATATAGGATGAGGGAAGAGGTCGAGGGAGACAGGTGAGTGCTGGTTAGGCACAGAGAGATAGATGGTTAGGTGCACAGGGCGCACATAGATCGATATATCGTGTACTCAGAGTAGATGTAGATGACTTGGCCCGGTTGGTGGCTGTTGTGTTATTGTATGAGTATATATATTTATACTACCTAATGCTGAACTGCTTGCTTGCTTGAATTCGCTTGACTCGTCGCCAATTCGTTTTGCGTTGTGCGGTGTACGGGCGACAAGTAATTTTAACGACCGCACTAAAAATGAATAACAACAAAAAAGTACCTAAAAAGCACGTCGATATCCACTAGCTAGAAACCCAAACAGACACACATGTATGCACACAAATTTGCGCATATATACATGCATACGTAATATATATATATATATATATAAATATATAGAGAGAATATAAATTTGTGAACTGCTGCGCTTGCTACTCATTCGTTTGTTAGTTATCGTTGTTGTTAATGTTTTTGTTGTTGTTGTTGGTTGGTTGATTGTTTGTTTGGTTGGTTGGTTGGTTGGTTCGTAATATTTATTTGCCGCCAAATTCAACCGAATGAGCACACAAGAGACGGCTTTACATATTTACATACTGCATACTCGCGCATATGAAATCCCATGAAATGGATTGTGTCGACGCCGCCATCAAAACCACTCCTCGCTTTTGCTCCCAACGTATTAACCTAAGCATTGCAAATAAGCGGGCTTTGCTGCCTGCATTTAAAAAGTAAAAAAAAAAAAAAAAAATGAAAAAACAAAAACAAAATAAAAAGAAAACACTAACCAGACCAGACCAGTGAGCGGAGTGCAATATGTGACGACGACTACTGCACAAGTTACACTAAATGACTAGGCGGACCGACCGACCGATCGACCGAACGACCAACCGGTCAACCGTGAGACTAACATAACATATGCAATCATCATCAAATAACGTTGGTTTTTGCTTACTTTGCTTCGCCTGTTAGGCTTCATATTTATTTACTTTACTGTATGTTATGCGGTGTCGTTGTTGTTGTTGCTGCTGTTAAGCCTGAACCTACTCACTGCCGTTGCATGCATGCATGCATGCATGCGGTACTTTATATACACAATCAAGAGCAGCAAACAGGAATATCCAACACACATATCTCTCATATATATATATATATATAAGGAATTAAAAATAACAAACGAATGAACATAAACACATTTTGTGAAATAAATTAACACAGAGAGAGAGAGAGAGAAAAAAAAAAAAAAAAAAAAAAAAAAAAAAGCAATTCGACAGACCGGCAACATCGCGCACAATAACTGTCCGTCGTACGTGTGTGTACGTACGTACCTTCAAAATGATTCTCATAGCGAGATTGCAAGTTTGTATGCCATTGAAAAACCGATTTACGTATGAATCGGTTAGAACAGAAACAACGACAACACACCGCACAACAACAACGATAAGAATAATAATAGCAACATTGCTGGCACCATGGCACCGCATTCATAATAAAAATAGTATAATAAAATACTCGTACATGTCATGCCAGCCTGACTAACAACCAAGCAAGCAAGCAAGCAGGCAATAAGGCAACAATAACATAACGAAACGACATGCACGAAAATGGAACAACAGCAACAACAACAACAATGAAACGGAAAAAAAGAAAAAAAAGCACCAACAGAGCAGTCATCATCATATTAAGAGGCAAAGCAAATGTTGTGTCATTTGTTGTTTAACTGCCATTAAACATACACTTACACATACACATCCATATATATATATATATATATATAGCTTTACAAAGAATATATGCTTTTATAGGAACATTTTACTCGTAAAACATACAATGAATGCAATGGGCCTAGAGTTCAATTAAATGCATTTAAAAATTCTTGTTGCAAAAAAAAAAAAAAAAACAAAAAAAAACAAAGAAACGGAACAAAAAAGGAGAGAAAAACAGAAAGTTTAGAGTAAAACAATCAATCAGAAATTTTTATATCAACCTTTTTTTTTTTTTTTTTTGTTTTAGGATATTGTTCTTATTGTTGTTGTTGTTGCTTGTGTTTGTAACAATTCGAAATATAATCTTTATATGTATGTATGTATATAGAAGAGCAGCAGCAACAGCAACAGTAGCAGCATCATCATCCTGCATATCCTTAATTAGAGTGAAATTCCAAATCGATTTAGTCATCTATTCGATTTCGTATTTTTGTGTCTGTAGTAAACACTGTAGTAGACACTGACACGCAAAATTCTGTAAAGGATTGACTTTGGCTCAAAAAGGCATTGAAAAAGTCAAGCCCAAAATGTCAAACAAAGGTTTTAAGTGATTTTTTTCCCATCTACTCATATATTCTTTCTAACTAACTCACCGAATCATAGGCGGCAATGCTTTTCATTTTTAGCTTAGTTGAAATGTTCTAAGAGCATAGAAAATGTATAGAGTGCTGCATGTGCGGCACTCGTAGCGAAAAACAGAAAAATGAATTAAGTAATGATTTTCCCCAGACGGGCTAATGGTGCTGCTTACCTCATTTTTGTTTTCATGCGGGAGCTTGCAAGCGAATATCTTTGGCAAAACGAAAAGTGCACAAACTGCAGTATGCCTTAGTTGCTGTCCGCGGCTGAGTGAAACAAGAAGAGAAGATTTGTTGTTGATAATCATTTGATTTTTTGAACGAGCGATAATCGATTGCATAGATGTCTTTAGTGATGAAGGAAAACTTAACCTCACGAACCGGCGCCTAACAGAGAGTGAGGCAATCCCTATAAGTTAGAATCCAGTCCTATAAGTTAGGACTGGAGTACCAGATTGATTTAAAGTGTGTGGGAATTAATTTATAGTGGGGTGGGTAACATAGGGCTTTTGCGGACCATAGCTTAACCGCAGGTTGACCAAAATTTTATACGATATCTTTAGCTGACATAGTTGCAAATATGCCTTCGTCAATAGCAACAACAATAATAAGCTGTCGCGTAGTCGAGTAAATAAAAAAAAGCCGCAACTACTCTGTCGATGGTTCACGGGCTCAAACCTCAATAGCGTGTTGGTCACACCTATACATAAAGGGGGAGAGAGGAGGGGGGGGGGGGGCATACCTTGGGTAATTGATTGAGCAATCTTTTGAAATATAAAAATAATTCTTAGCTGCCGTTGGACTTCTAGCTTATAGGGATTGTCGCAACTCATTGCGGAGCGTGGGTTACGCTAAATTAATCCGTGTGTCATTGGCACGGTAAGGTTAAGCCACATAGGCAGGAACGTACGTTAAACCTTTGTAACATCTGTCTAGACCACTGTTGTTTGTCAAATTTTTTCTTTTTTCTGGAAATTAATTCTATTGCGAAGATCAAGGGTTCAAAGGCTCGTCAACATTCGGCTTCCAATTTTCATAATTATCTTAGCGTTACTGCAAGTTCCTATTGGAATGGGTGTGACATACGTCACTTGTATAATTATAAGTCCCAAAATTTAGTTGGACTGAATACATGAAACAAGGTTTCACTGTTCAATTAAATATCGTATGCAAGCAAATAAAATTCGGTCCTACACAAAAATATCGAGTCGAATGGTGTCTGAAGTTTACGCTAATGATGGACATATATACACCTTGTGGGATGTTTAAGGGACGGACAAACAGCCTACAAGCAGTCGGTAGAGGATAGGGTACAATAGGACCAAAATCACCCATGACGTAAGGCTCATAACCAGCAAAGCTTCTTGATTTTCATATAATGCTTGAAATTTCGGTTCTAGGCGATAATGGCTTCCTTACCAGGCCTTAATCCCTAAATTGTGCAATTTGTCCTAAGAGAATACTTGATACAAAATTCTACAGTACGTCGTTTTCTTAATTTTCTTATTTTTGGTTTTCTTTTTTTTTGTATTTTTTTTTGTTTTTTTTTTTTTTTGCTTTACTCTTAACCACTGCGATGTACGAAATGACTCTTATTAATGCGAATTTTATACAGTTCAGTTGTTGTTGTTGTTGTTGTTGTCGCTGTTGTTGATGTCGTCGTTCGTTTACATTACAAGTAAAATGCTCAGCAAAAGTAAAATTCAATTCAATTTAGTTCAGTTGGGTTTGATTGCAGTCGTTTGGCGTCAACACAGAAATATCTGTAAAATTCAACTTTTGAGTGAGCGTAGTGTATGCGTATATATATATATATACCTATGTATATACCTATGTACGTAGGTGCATATGTTATATATATATATATATATATATATATATGGATGGATGGATGGATGGATGGATGGATTGATACACCAGCAAAGATAGTTGAACGGATAACTTTATGCAATTGTTGTACACGTAAGCGCAATAAAAACGAAAAATAAGAGAAATTTGTACAAGTTTGTGTATTTGTGTATGCACGTGAATGGTTGTCGCTCTCGTTTTTAATAAATGGTTAGATGGA
Organism: Glossina pallidipes; assembly: GCA_000688715.1. Classification (NCBI taxonomy): domain Eukaryota; kingdom Metazoa; phylum Arthropoda; class Insecta; order Diptera; family Glossinidae; genus Glossina; species Glossina pallidipes. The sequence goes on from KK500078.1 coordinate 181,860, forward strand.
TAAGTGATAGGAATGAAATGATGTCTGCTTGTGATATTTGTATTTTGGTATACGCGTATGTATGTTTGTATGTATGTATGTATGTAACTAGTAATAAAGAGACTTGTCGAGGAGCTCGAGCTCGTTGTTTGCAACAATCATGACTTGAATGGCAATAAGCTGCACAGAGAGAGAGAGAGAGAGAGAGATAGAGGGAGAGAGTACCGAGAGTCAGTAAAAAGGTAATGTGCGTGCGAGAACGCGACATATACAACGACCGACTAATTGATTAATAAAAGATGACGTTGGGTCATTCAGACAACCAGTCAGCCATTATAGGCTGGGGGGGAGTGCACATTATTGTGTAGGTAAAAACGGGTAAAAGTGAAACGAGACCTCGCTTGTTAACGATTTGTTTTTTTTTTTTTTTTCTTGTTGTCTTGTTTTGTTTTGTTTTGTTTCTTAAAAATTGTTTAAAAATCTTGTTACGCTGTCATCGGCGCGCAAACCATCATCATCGCTATGATAGCATTAACTGCCGTCACAAAAGCAAGCAATAACTCTTGCCTATGACGGCGATATATATTAATGCTCAAGAATCAGTGAATAACGATGATGATTATGATGATTATGACGATGATGATGATGATAATGATATTAATGATAAAGACGAGGATAATAAAAAAAAAAGCAAAAAAAAAGAAGGATGAGAACGATGTACTATACATCCCCTTTCTGGCAAAGGAAAATAATCGACGACAACGATGATCACCAACACCACACACCATCCCTGTAAACTGTCGCTGGTTTGTTGCTGTCTTTTCGAATTGTAACGTTCATGTTATTAATTTTTTGCAAAATCGAGCCAATAATGTTTGCTTCAGAAAATTTCATGTTACTCATGACATACATACGTAGCCAGATGTATTTTGTTTTGTTTTGTTTTTTTCCTCTTTTTCCTTTTTTTTTTTCTGCCTTATTTATTATTACTTTTTGCCGGCGGATATATGCGAGAATCGTGTTAACGACATATTGTAACTCGTTAGTGCAATAATAGTAAACCTTATGAGAATTATTTTTGACGGATTCGATGTTGTGTGTTGACCAAATCAACTGACACACGACAACAACAATCGACTAAACGCGTACACATTGCTAAACACACAAGCATACGCAAAAGCGCACACACACGCACACACATACACACATACGCATACAAACACAAAGAGAAAGAGATGCACTTATGCAAATTTTATATATATATATATGTATATATATATATATATATATATATATATATATATATATATATATATATATATATATATATATATATATATATAATATATATATAAATCCATTTTAAACAAATTACAGCGACTCACTCAAACAACGCTGAAATCCCTCTTGATTTTTGTGACATAAACGCAAACGTGTAAATGTCCTCACACGCATGCACATATCTACATATTTGTACCTATTACATACATACGCTTGTGGCATACATAAGTTGACGCACGAATACCGTCAGACGTGCTGTGTTTGCATAGGTTTTCGCTTTGCAGTCATTTAGAGTCGATTCGAAAGCAAGCACACTGTGTGTGTGTGTGTGTGTGTTTTTTTTGCTTTTTTCTTTTACTTTTTTTCTTTCTTTCTTTTATTTTTGTTGTTATTTGTTGTTTACTCTATTCGAGTTTTTTCTTTTTCTTATTTTCTGAGAATAGCAAAAGAGGTGATTTTGTTGTTGCTGCTGCCTTTTTTTTTTTTTTTTAACTTCACCGTCCGAATGGTTGTGTGTGTAAAAAGATTTTTTTTGTTGTTCAACAGAAGTGCTGCTAGCTGGCTTAGTTGCCGAGCCATTATATTTTATTTTATTCCCAACAGAGACCGGAGTTAAGTTAACGATATCATAAGCACACATACATACACATATATAAATACATATATAACACATATACAAATACATGTGCAGCGACTTCTCGAGCTATACCTCTCTCGATTCAATTTACCTACAGAGAACGTACATGACACGTGGGAAAAGCTAAATGACAATGCAAAGCTTGGATATCTTAGAGATATATCCTATTCGATTCGATGGATATCGATTCAAAATGCCTCAATTTATCTGCTCGCAATCATGCTAGAAATGTGGAGAGTTGAAGAAGAGAGATCAGTTTTATGAACGAAATATTCCATGATAAGGCCCAACTAGCATGAAATGCTAGAAAGCAAAAGCGATGAAGAAACGACTCGTCTACTTGGAAATCTTAGAGCCGCTAATTGGTAACGCCCTGCCACTATGTACAGTTTCCAGAAAGGTTTAACGTACGCACGTACATGGCAGTATAGCCTTATCTCACATCGCCCAAAGGCGCACAAGTTAGTTTGATAAGCAATAACTGACGCCCCCAAGGTGTAGGGCGATTCCCAATGAAGAGGGAGCCCTCCTACTTCTCAAGTACCAAAGTAGAAAATGGGTGTAAGCCATTTTCGCGTCGAGGCCTATCTAACATTTCTTTCCTAGTTCCCCACTAAACTTCGTGGTAACCATCACGATAAGCTTTAGCCAGTAGTCAGGCAAGAAGGCAGTCATCCCGGCAGGCTGATGGAAAGTGCATCGTCCTTCAAGGAGCAATTCTACATTGGGCAACATGACCACCTCACGTGGACTCTTACAAGTTCATGATTTCTCGTCCCTTAAACTTCCATCATACTATAAATCTTGGGTGATTTTGGGTGATCTCGTACTATACGCAGCCAAAGCCGCTTTCTCTTTTGGACGTCTGACACTCGTCGCAAAAGACCATCCAGTGCTACTATCTTTTCGCGAGGAAACAATGCTTCCAAGGACATCATCACACCCAACTTTGCCCCAGCCCTCTAACATTTCATAGTAATATCAAAACTTGGGTAAGGCCTGCATGATAGAAAACCACACGGGAGAAAATATATCCTCTTCTCGTAAGAAGATAATATCCTCTCCTGATTTCACTTTTTTTGGCTACCAAGAGACAAACCAGTTGCCAGATTACACATAGTAAAACCTTAAACCTTTCTTCGCCCTCGACCCGAGCAACTCTAACAAGTAAGAGCTATAATGCAATCAACCAATGCTTTTATAGGAAGCACCATGGGGCTTCAGTATATCTACTGTGGGTTTCAGTATATCTATGATCCTCCGAAGATTCACATAGTTTCGATCGCCCCATCTTCACTGTGCACAAGGCGAGAAAAATCAACTATCTTCAATGGTCCACCCCGAAGAAGTGAAAAAGGGCTTCTGAAATTCGTAGGATCGCTAATTGCTAATATGCTACCAACTACTTCCAACTGCAATAAACATATACATACATGCATATATACCGATATAAACGTGCACTTATATAAATGCATATATTTAATGCAAAGCTAGCAAATATTAAGCCAGAAGTCTGGCACAATAAATGAACGAAAGAACGAACGAAGGAAGATATAATTCTGAGTAAGTGAGAGAACAGCAATCGCACACACGTCCGTTTGGAGTTTTAAACGAGCAAACCAACAAGAACAACGACAAATACATCAACAAATATAACCATCAACCGACCGACCGACCGACCGACCAAGGGACCGACCGACCAACCGACCGACCAACGGACCGACCTGTCATTCGAAATGCATGACTGTTCTTTCGTCTGACTACTTGGTTAGTTCCTTTCTCGTTTCTGTTCTTATTGTTGTTGCTGTTGTTGTTGTTGTTGTTGTTTTTGCTATTTTTGCTGTTACTGCAGGTTAACATAAAAAGAAAAAATAATCATAATAATAATAATAAAATATAATTTCTGTCAAAATGCTGTGCGAGAGTCATATTCTTGTTTGGGTTTTTCTTTTCCTGCGTTTGTGCGACTTTACGTTTCCTTTATGTGGCGCAATGTGTTTGCAAAAAAAAAAAAAAAAAAACAGAACGAATTAAAAAATAAACAAAAAATATAATCATAGGATAAAGAGACGAAAAACGTATGTATTGAAGCCGGCACAAACCAACCAACCAATCGACCGACCAACCAACCAACCAAGTATGAGCGACGACATTATCAACCTTGCAAACATTAATTGCAGCCAACAATCAACTGTAAACGAGAAATGAACAGAAAAATATCTCAAGTGCTTTTGCATGATTACGGTGTGCCTTCTTATTTCTTTCCTTTTCTTTTCTTTTTTTTCTTTTTTAATATTTTATTAAGAGAGAGACAGAGAGGGAGCGATTTTTATTTTCATAAATTAAATCCCGAAAGAAATTATATTCAGTTTAAAGCGAATCATTGGATACCTGCAGGTTACTTGACCTTCTCATGTAAATTGATTGAGTTTCATAACCACGGTCTCTCTTACTACATCTAACCTGATGGTTGATTATCCGCCAAAATGAAAGCGAGAGAAAGTCGGGTAGATAAAAATCGCAATCTAGTCTGCGTTCGCGGTAGTAGTAAAGACATAGCACTTAACGATTGGGCTCACATCCACTAGGTTCCAGCCATCACCTTTCTATTTCTTTCTCTTTCCTCACTTCTTTCTCGCCCCCACCATGTTGCAGGTATAGGCGATAACTCCTGGGTGATTGATTGGCCCTGACTAAAGAAGTGAAATGTAAAGGTGAACACAGTTCGCAAAAAAAAAAAAATTCCATTTCTTCCCTGGTAAATATAACCGTTGTTGTAGTTAGTGGTTAAACGAAAGTTTCAAAATGGGCGTGACGTTTCAATAAATTTATATGAATTGGACCCAACAGGTCTTGTGGTACAAGGGTGGCGCGTTAAGTTTGTGCGGATGCATGCAACGCTCAGAAGGACATGAGATAGACCCATATTTTATTATATCGATCAAATCGGGATCACTTTCTAAACGGATGTAAATTTATGTGTCTGTCTCTTCGTCTTATACCCTTTTGCTAACCTACACCTCGCAATTTTAGAGATATTTTGATGAAATCCGGTAGATTGGCGCGGCTTGGCCCAGGAACGAAAGCTACTACAAGTGGTTCGGATCACACCGCGTTTTCGACCACTTCTTGTGTAACGCCTTATTTTAAAAAGTTTTTATACCAATAATGCTACTAAGCGAATTGGCGATGGGTATTATGTGTTGGACCCTAGTCCACTATAGAGCCTTTGCTTGTTATGAATTGATTTAAGGTGATATGTAAAGGTATCAAATATTCGTTCGGAGATGTACAAAAACTTTTTTTGAATTTTTTTTCTTGAATCAAACCATTTTGAGGTCTAAGTGACTTATTAGTTAAGCAAATAACGGTGAGACAACAGAACAATCGTAAACAGAAGGCTTCTACATCCTCTTTTGAAGGGATTTCTTCTTTTTGTTTTTCCTCATTATTATTTAGATTAAAGTGGGATAAGCATGAAAGACTAGAATTATCGATTCCATCTTCAGAAAAGACTGGATAATTAAAACAATCTTGGGAAACACTGACAATTTTTTCAAATTTCCCTCTTATAACTTTCGCTCCCTTGAATCGATTGCTGAAAGATTGCCAAACCGCAAACAAATATTCGCCAGAACCATCTCCATGGTTCGATGCAAAAATGGGTTAACGAGAAAAGTTCTTATTAATATGTCGACAATTAACAAGAAAATCTTTAATTCCCACTTATTTCCAAGATTTATTCTAAAGCAAATTAACATTTTCTCCAACCGTCGGCAATTAGATCGGAAATGAATGAAGACGAGTTCTTGGAAGTACTCTGCTATTAGTATTCTCAACGTTGCTTATATACACTGGTGGACCGAATTAGGTAGAATTAACAGTAGAACAGCGCGACTGCTAGTAGTGTCGTCTATTTCTCAAATTTTACTCTTCGGTGTATATTTCAAAGTTCATTTATCTTTGCCATTATGCCGTTCGCTACATATTTCGCCGCTTTGTCAGGTTGTTCGTTTTCCAAGGAACCGATATGCTTCGCTAGTTAAAAAATTCTAATCTTGCCATCATATATGGCGATGGTATTCCACCCGGTTCCAGCTATAATTTTAGGATAGTGTTAGATGGAGTTTAGGCGAGAGAGAGCATCTGTGATGATAACTGGTTGCGAAATGGCTTTGCCAAGACCAAGATTCATAAGTTGAAGAATATCTTGATTTTCATATTAGTAGCTATGTACTCTACATACTGTTATCAATGCAGCCAAACCCTAATATTTGTATTTTTATTGTTGCGAAATTATGCAATAAATAATTTATTATCAAGATTTATTTTATTTCTTTTTATAGCAATAATAATTAAAAAGAAAAAAAGAAGAAACCTACACATCCACCTATGTGGCCAGGAGCGTCAAGAGTTAATTACTAACTAATAGTTAAAGATAATTATCTTAAACTTCAACGTTATCTTGGCGAATATTGATTTTATAAGTTATTTATATTTATATATATTTTCTTATGGGGATATCTCTTTTTTTATTTTATTACCCAAACTGCAATTAAGTTCTTAGCTTTGGATATTCGCTTAAACTACGAACGCTTATAATGGTTTTCGATTAATTGGAACAACTGATATATAATTCATAAAAAAACAATTATGAATATTGTAGCAAGGCAAGGTCGACCCTTAATTACCCTACATTGCCTAACACAATTTTTAATTTTATTCGTAGAACATAAAAATTATACCTTGTTTCTACTAAAAGGCATAACGTAAACCTAATGTAGTACAAGCTTAATCCTTACCAAGGGCAGGACCCAAAGACAGACGTAGGTAGCTCTAATTTTGTAAAGTTCATTTTTGTATGAAATTACTATTATGGGTCAATTTTCATCATCGCATGTTCGAACTTAGATTTTTCTACTTATAGGCCCATAGGCTCATTTTTTATGACAATCTTTATTAGGGTAGATTTCAAAAAATAGGCCAAGATAGTCCAAATTGGGTACAGTTAATTTTTTTATGTTACGTTATGGTATGTTACGTGTCATGTTATGTTACGTTATCATTTTGATATAATTTTCATCGTAAAGCATTGAAAATTAGACTTCTTTTGTCGTATGACCTTCAGTTTTCTTTATATGAGAGGGGGTTGAAAGATTGCCCCAGACGGTCAATGGTTTTCATACCATTTTAGAATGCCGAAACACTACTACTTATCCACTTTCGCCGAGAAGTTTTGAAAATTGCAATTAATTTTCAGAATAAGGCATTATATGGGCAGTTGTCGGAAAAGTTGACCGATCCGAACCATTGTTAATAGTCACTGTGCCAAATTTCATCGTAATATCTCAAAAATTGTGGCCTACAGCTTGAACACAAATTTACATGGACAGACGGACAAACAGGCTTAGATCAATTCAGATTATGATTCTGAATCAATCGATATAATGAAAGGTGCGTCTATCTTAAGCTCTTTTGCGTGTTACATACGTCCGCACTAACTTAATATACCCGGTACCACGAATGGTGTAGGGTATAAAGAAACTAAAAAGAAAAGTTTCGACAAGCTCTTGCCCACTATAATCATACAGCACGCATAGTGAGGAGTACTTTTGTTTACCATGCATTTATTGTGATTTAGTTACTTACTTCGCTTGCTTGTTTAGGACGTCATTTATAAATAAGTCTTTCAACTGAATTCTGGTGCAAAAAAAGATATTTTTCCTTCTTTCGAAACAAGTAATTTCGATCGAAAGCCAGCCATTAGCGAAATATGTCATTTATATGTCACAATAAAAAAGACAGAGAGAGAGAGAGAGAGAGAGAGAGAGAGAGAGAGAGAGGTGAAAAATGCCGGTGTATAGTTTTTAAAATCGTTTTTCCTCTTTTTCTTCTTCTTCTTTTTCTTCTTTAATTACTTTGCTACTTAGTTATGCCGCCTGCTTTAATTTTGGTTTGTTCACTTAGATTCTTAGGTTACATTTCACGGGCACAAATGTACGATATCTACGACAGCTAAGAACACGTCATCGTATTCTTACCATGTAATGGCTTTATATTTAGTGGGAGGTGCTTATAATTACAAATGAAATTTTGCTGACTCTCTCCCAGAGCAGGTAGCGAGACCAACAACGTAAATCAATTTCGCCATTCAAGCTGCCGCTTCGCAGACGTTCAAGATATCTAACTTATTCCCCTAGTGATGTGACTACAACTCTTGTCTTTCTTGGAAGTGAAATGCCCCGAAAGAGCTGACAGAGACAATAAAGTTTCGCGAAGGTTAGGGTTACGCTAACAAGCTACATTTGGGCTCAGGTATAACGTCCTCTTCAGATGTCAGGTATGAAGTCTTCGCAGATATTCAAGATATCTAACTTATTCCCCTAGTTATGTGACTACAACTCTTGTCTTTCTTGGGAGTGAAATGCCCCGAAGGAGATTTTCATTCAGAGCTGACAGAGACAATAAAGTTTCGCGAAGGTTGGGGTTACGCTAACAAGCTACGTTTGTGCTCAGGTATGCAGTCCTCTTCAGATGTCCATGCCCACATGATTTGTCTTCGTTCTGTTTTTTTGAGGATCCACAATACTTAGGGGATATCGAGTGAAGAAAAATTTCTTTCTCTTTTCCTAAAGCATTGTGGACTATAGTCTTCGCAGCGGACAGCGTGATGGAACTTTAAAGGCATCAGAATCTTATACAACCACGCACGTCTTCTTTCCGTGGGAAAGTGAAATCCGTATAAAATATCTCTTCTCATACTCAAAGGTTGGTCTTTAACATCAAAGCTTGATGTGACAATTCGTTTCATGTGGTGCCCTTTTTGGCTGAAAATTCACTCTTCATTCATTCATATTTGTTAGACATCGCTAGATGACCTCTCTCCTCTCACTTTACGCTATTCTGCCAATTCTCTCGACCATTAAATGGATCTCAGCCACAGGAACCCATCAGAGAGAAATCAATTTACAGTATTCCGGCATTCACGTTAAATTCCTCTGGGCCATTAAATAGGCCCATGCCCCGGGAACCCATCATAGAGAAGTCATCGAGAATGTGAGGACTCGTACGCTTGCAGGCTTCTACACATTACGCCATCAGGTACTATAGGGTCTTAAAGAAGAGGCAGTGCGATTGGGTGTCTGACACAGCTGGGTTGATATCTGCTATCCATGGAAGAGAAGTTGGATAGTAATCCAGGATAAACGGATAATCCCAATGGAAGCGTGAATATGACACGTCGCGTAATGCCCGAAAGCGTTATAGTTCGAAGTATGAGGGCCATGGGAGTCGAGATACTGAACTTTTACTTCGACGCAGTTCCTGATAGCGGGATACGGCGCTTCGAAGAGCATCGTGATGGGTGTAGTTACCTTAAAAAAGGCAGAAGTATTAAGTAATTAGAGGTCTATTCTTGTCCAGATGGGAGCGTTTGCATCATTCCCACGCTTGCATAGTTAGTACATTAGCAGCCTGATGCAGCCCTCGAAATTGCGGGATTGTCTTTGCTTTTTGGGAGACGCAAGTTATCGCAAAACATCATCCTAACCTCTCATAGGTGTACGCAGTACGCAAATGTTAATTTTAAAAGACATCATCTCTAAATAGGGTACCGGCGACGCCAACAACCACATCAAGTACATACCAACTAATAACTTCGCTATTAGTTTCCATTACAAACGCATGTGTTATTTATAGACACATTCTCTAGAGCTCTAGAGCATTAAAAAAAAAAAAAAAAAACAAACAAAAATGGTATGAAAAGCGTGCAAAATTACCGCCATTAACGCCTGTAACAAAGTTTCAGAAAATCCGAAGAGAAATTATACCTATTTGTGCGTGCGTATCCATGTGTATACAGTTCATTATTTATACAAGAAATATCTGTGCTTGTATGTATGTATGTATTCCACCGTAGCACTGCTATTGTTCTTGTTGTTGTTGTTGTTGTTGTTGTTATTTTTAGTAACTGTCAAAGGCATTCTTTCACTGTTGCGTTATTGTTGTGCCATGTTGTGCAATTGTTGTGTGCTGTGCTATACAAACATGTACTGTCTGTGCGACGACGACGACGACGACTTATTGTTGGTAGAATTTGCTTTTAATGCTCTGACACGTATACGTGCAGTTTAATATCATTAAACCCTAAAGCGTGTCACCATTGCAAACAAACAAGCAAACAAACGAACGAACGAACGAACGAACGAGAACCAGTAACAATGTTTTATAAGAACAGTAAGTAAAACTATAATAAAAACAGAAAGAAATGAAAAATGTACTCGACTTTGATCGCTTCCTTAGACATAAGAGAATATGAAATGGAATAGCGGAGCGGTGGTAAGGGGGGGGAGGCGGGGAGGGTGTCTCATGCGAAGGACACAAGACATCCTCTAGTCATTACCATCGACGATACTTGAGAGATATCATGCTGGTGCAATATGCCGGACTATGTATTAGTTTCCCGTTTCAAATTTGTTTATGCACACAGTACGTATTGAATACTAAACTAAATTTACCTTTACAAGGGCCAGATAAAAATGGTAGCAACGAAACCAACACTTTGTTAAAGCGTGTGTATATGTGCACATAACTGGCTCAAGCTTTGCCAATAAAGGCATTTCTGGCACAGAAACAACAAGTGTTGAAGTTTTCAAAAACATGTGTACGTTGTTATTGATGTTTTGTTCTTCTTCTTCTTGTTGTTGTGGTTGTTGTCGGTGCTGCTGCTGCTGCTGCTGCTGCCTTGCTCTAAATGCAAAAAAAAAAAAAAAAAACCGTAAACAAAACATCGGTATTTTCTTCATTCTCTATGAGGTTACATTAAAACGTTGGTTGGTTGGTTGGTAAACACAACAGCAGCAATCCTTCTGCAAAAGAATTCCTATTCATTGCCTGCTGCCTGCCATTCATTCAATATTAGAAGAACTTGCCTCTGCTTTGTCCGAATAAAAAATGAATTGCTTGTGCTGCTGCTCCTTATATAAAAAGTATTAAATGCCAAAAGCACAAAACAAACTCAATAAGATGCAGAATATAATTCAAGCGCAATGGTCTTCTCTTCACTTCACTTCTCTTCACTTCACTTCTCTTCTCTTTGGCCTCCTCTCCTCTCCTCGGTCAATCGAAATAAATCGGGTGGTAAACCTAACAGATACCAGAGACAGTTTGGCATCAAGAGGTATTTGTTTTTTTTTTTTTTTTCTTATTCTTGTTCTTGTTTTTCTTACATCTTTTAATATTAATTCATTCTCTTGAAATACGAATTCATTCTGCCTTTACTAACATTACAAGCATCACTATAATGCCACTACACGATACGAATACACCCAGGCACATAGGCTTTGAATTGAATATGAATTTAGTTTTAATAACAATAACACAAGCAAGACGTTGTTCAATTTTGGTTTTACAATAATTGTAGTAATTGTTTGGGTCATACGTTTGAATGAAAATCGACAACAGAAAAGTGTAGTGGATAGTGAGAGGGAAAATATGTTTTTATAATTTCCTTTCCTATTTTTTTTTTTTTTTATTTTTTTTTTCATTATTACTATGTCTCATGTGCTCGCATGTTTTCGAAAACGAAGACAATAAAACATAACAAACAACAAGAGTTTGTAAAAGTGTTTCGTATACGCAAACAATTGCAGGCTAATGCCTGTGAATCGTTTTAAACTAAGCACGCATACGACGTTTGTGTTCTTGTGTTTAGTTAACGAGTCCCATTAAAAGATGAATTCGTTCATTGGTCGGACATATTTAAATCAGAAAATCTTGACTTAATCAATACGCGCATAAATAGATATAAATAAGAATAGCGAGTAATGAGTCAGTGTTCGCCTGAATTCGACTTTTATTGCGGTAGAGCGCAGCACTTGGCTGCAGCTATAGTGAAGAGTGCTCTCGTTCGGTAAAGCCATGAGATTTACCTCGCGCCTATTACGTGGCCAACACTACCTATCCATCTTCTTTCATCATTTCTTTCTAACCACCATCGCGTTACAAGCATAGGTTACAGCCTCTAAGTAATTGGAAATACGAGGGCATCCTCTTAGTAATTGGAAATATGAGGGCATATTCCGTCCGGCGATGTTTAATAGCCACGATATTCTATTTATAGGGAGAATCATCATTCTGTTCAAAATGTTCACCTACCATAAACTTTACCCCTTTATTCTTGTCGGCAGATCTCTTAGAATCGATCCAGTTTTTGTTCAATTTAGCGAATAGCAGGATGCTTTGAGTAAAGAATTTGAATTTTTTTGAATCGCGGCAGCAAACGCGTAAGCTCCGAATAAACCGAAGCTACACTATAACCAACTGGTTAAGAAGAGCGAGTCCACATACCCTGGGTGACTTTTCAGTGTGGTACGACTGGTGTGCGCTCGTCAATGCTCGATCGGAAGAGGCCTAACACTTATCGATCGCTTACACAACTCTCAGGCTGCGGCAAGCAGAATACGTAATGTGAACTCTTATCATTTAGTGTACCCCTCATGAGGTATAAGAGAACTACTTTCAATTCCCTCCATCGATCTATGAAGTGCGGAGTGAATAAAGGGCAGTGTAAAGAGTGCATTTAAGGAGCTTCAGCAAGGAAGCAACGCATCGGTTGCTTGTTAAAGCTTATGTGACATCTTGTGGTATGTGAAGTTGTAAATATTCGGACCTGCTAAAGATGCTTTGCCAAATTTCATTCCGGAGATTTTAGTATCAAAGCAAATCGTGGAATTGAGTGATAATAATATTTTGAGGTCCATGTTAGCGAGTCAACCACGTCAAACCCTTATGTCTTTCTTAAAGGGATGTATCCTTTTGTTCACAAATCTATGCAGAATCTCAAGGCATTAAGCCGTCCCTTAAGCAGTGCTTTTCAATTTCCATTCGTAGCATCAGTTTCTTTTAAAGGGAAAGTATCCTTATGCTCACAAATCTATGAAGAATGTAGACATGGTTTCATTGCTGGTAAGCCCAGATGGTACCCGTACTGAACGGCGACTTAAAACAGTCATATTCAAAAATTTTCCATTTCCCCTTCATAACCTCACTTTCCGTGAAGTGAAAAATATCCTTTTGTTCACAAATCTACGAAGAATGTAGACATGGTCCCACTACTGGCGCCACCAAGGGCTTCCCGTATTCAACGGCGACTTAAAGCAGTCATATTCAAAAATTTCCAATTTCCCTCCCGAGCACCAGTTTCCTTGAAGGAGAAAATATCCTTTTGTTCACAAATCTATGCAGAATGTGAGCATGGTCCCATTGCTGGTGCTTCCAAGTGCTACCCGTACTCAATGGCAGCTTCAAAAGCCCGCTTTTAAAAGACTTCTATTTCTATTCATAGAAAAGGCAGATCGATGCAATTTTACAACAATTTTCTGACAGGGAAGTATCCGTCTGTTCACAAATCTGCGAAGAATATAGACATGGTCCCATTGGTGGCTGGTGATTCTAGCTTAAAATGGTCGCCTTTAAAAGCTTTCTATCTCTCTTAACACATGAGACGATTTTAAATGCAACAGCGGTCTTCCAGGGAAGTATCCTTTTGCTCACAAATCTATCCAATATGTGGACATAATCCCATAACTGGTGCTACCAAGTGCTACCCGTATTAAACAAAGTGCTACCCGTATTAAATAAAGCAGCTTTCTTACAGGGGGGAATTACCCGTTGGTTCACAGAATCTATGCAAAATGTAGACATGGTCCCAGCACTTTATGCGCTCCCAAGTGCTACCCGTATTTCAACAGTCGTCACAGTTTTATTGTTCGAATTTTGTTTGAGACAAACAAAGTTTAACTAACATTACGATGACCTCACCATTGTTATTATCTCACACTTTTCACTTTATATTTATACGCATTGTCATTGTTTGCAATCAAATTTGCATAAAAAAAAACAAACAAAAAAAAAAAAAAAAAGTTCAAAATCCATTGCCCCCTTAGAAAACTTCTATAAAAATAAATAAAAAGTTGATGATGTGACGGCGATGACGAATTAATGTTATGCCGTCAAACTTCTCTTCAACTTGTGTATCAGCACAAGCTATAAGCTATAAGCTAGACGACGACGTTCATATTCAAGTTATTTTGAACGTTTCATATATAAAATGGGGTGAAATCCATCATTCGATCTGTTTGCAAATACAACGCTGGTGCGAAAAAGAATTAAAAAAATTAAAGGAATGACGTTTAACTTCAGTGTGTCAGTGCTTGAAATCTACTTTAGTGTGTATTCTAAAGATATCAAATCTAAATATTTTGATAATTACAACGAGCCTTGAATTAAGAGAAGACCGAGGGTGACAAGCAAAATTGTACCTATTGCTCGCTGTCGCCTGAGCCAAAAAGTTTTCAAACATCATTAGAGTTTTTTTTTTTGAAACTTTAAACAAATTCTATTTTTATTCATATATATATGTGTATGTGTATGTGTCTGTCTGTCCATCTGCACGTTTGTGAACATATTTGCAGCTCACTACGGTGATTATCATCATCATAATCATTATCATAATCATCATCGTCGCTTACCAAACCATTATTTATTTGGTTAGTAGATGATGTTGTTGTTGCTTGCTATTGCTGTTGCTGTTATTGCTTTTGACGATAATTGTTTTCATCTTCAAAACACTCAAGTGTCGCTTTCTGCTTACTTTATATTTCATTTTTAAAGTGTTTCCTTAAATGAAAAACGAAAAACTAAAAAAACAATCTCTTCTTATTTCATTTCATCGTCGATCTCTCTACGCTTGTGTTTATCTGATTCGTGTGTTTTTTTTTTTTTTTTTTTTTGCTTCACAGTATTATTTTGCATAAAGTTTTTGGCGCGCAAAATTTATGTTCATCACTCAGGCCATAGCGCTAGACCTCTTAACTTGAAATGCTCTTATATGCTGTTATATACTTTCGAGTATATATACATATATATATATATATATATATATATGTGTGTGTGTGTGTGTACATATAAAGTCAACATTAACACGTTTGCAACGCCTAAAGAGTGTGCTAAAAAAGCTATTTTATAAACGATAGGAATTCGACTGAATATCGCAATTCGTCAGAAACACTTTCATTGTGGTCCAGAAATCACAAAACATTTTCTTTTTTTTAACTATAGCGAGTGGATTAGATTTTCAAAATGTGTTTGCAAAATTGCAAGAAATACGCATTCAAATTATCATAAGTTATGTCTATACTTGAGCACGAATAAGTGAAATCAAGTTAGCCTTGTCTGTCCGTGCGTACTTTCCCCGAATGCATTTTTTATAATTTCCAGACTTTGAAATTTTGAAATACACATTCAGTAACATAAGTTGCATCTATTCTTGAGCATAAATAACGAGGTCAACTTATCCCGGTCTGTCTGTACGTCCTTTCGCCGAAAGCACTTTTTTTGATTTCGATGCATTTAAATTTTAAAGAAATACGCATTCAAATTACCATAAGTTACGTCTATACTTGCGCATGAATAAGCGAAATCAAGTTAGCCTTGTCTGTCTGTACGTACTTTCGCCGAATACATCTTTCACGCTTTCAATACTTTAGCAAAAAGAACTTTGTGTTAAATTTTTTCTTATCGCTTTTTTCACTTTACAATCAGAAATTCGTCGAATTTGCTAGAAAGTTAATGCTTTTCTTTTTTTATACCCATTAGGAAATATTAGTGATATACGGAGGAATGTGTTTTTCAGTATGTAAGATATAGAAATACTTATCAAGTACTCTTGACTGGTGCAACATTTTAAGTCGATCTAGGCATGTCTCTCCATTCGTACATCATCCCCTCTTGTCTATTTTTAATTTGTTGTCGGGACATTTCAAGTCGCAACAACTTGACATATAACACATCACTCAATTAGCTCATAGGATAACATTGCAGATGTCGTCACTATTGAGGAATTGTTATGACTTTTAGGTAGGACTTACAGTTGTTTTATTGACACTACTTTTGCTTACTTAAAACAATGGAAAAATCTGAAATCGGTTTGTAGACCCACTAAAACAATTATAACTTGTAAACTCATGGGCGCAGTGTCATGAAATTTTGAAAGGTAATACTATCCAAAAGACTTTCGCCAAAAGCCATCATACATTTATATGTTATGCTACGAACTTATTGAATGTTTTGCCAGAACATTATTTCATGATTAGAAATCGAATTTGAAAATACCTGTGATTCGTCCACAATCATGATTGCAATACAGAGAAACTGCAGCTTACAAACCGCAGAAAATGGTGGTTTAAAACTTGGTACAAATATTTGCCAAATGCAATGCAAACATGGCTCCGGTGATTTCACCTACGCATAATGAATAAAATATATTGTGATTTTCACTAACTAACCAGAAGCGATTGAATATTTAAATGTACAGCATAAGCTTATGGCTCGATTTAACCTATCGCTTTCTCGTTCTAAAGAATCAGATAAAAAAACAACCTTGAAATTATATGCTATTCTCGGCAAGCAAGCTTGCAAACGTAAGGGTCAATGCCCACGCAAACAAGCTTACAAAAAAAAAAAGAAATGTCTACAAGATAGGCTGAGAAGTGTACCGATAACAGTACACAGGTCTTGCCCAACTATGTATTTTCTTTTGTAAACACAAAAAAAAGGCATTTATTAAAAATTATTAAACTTGTTAGGGTGTACCATAAAAGGTACACGTGGCTTGGAAATGAAATTTGCTCACAAAGAATTCGGGAGGCAGCATATTAAATTATCGCTATAAAAATTTCTAGAGCTTGTAAGTTTGGTCTCAAATTTCTCTTCAAAATGTTCTTTGTTCCAAGTTTCGTTCAAACTCCTGAATCACATTGACAAGCTTACAAGGAAGATTGAATCAATTGTCTTCACCAAAATAGATATGCTTCTGTGTCCTCTCTTGTGGGGACAATCGAAACTATTCTCAACGTTGATGTTTAAAGTCGTGCTAAGAACAAACGGCCCAGTTGGTGTCCAGGGCTCACACCAATCAGGAATACACAGGGCTGTAATGGGGTTTGGATGCCTTCTACTCGTAATAAGCAAATATATATAATCTGGACAAGTGCTCGATGCCTTCTTCGCGTGAAGATCAGAAACCTCCGCTAATGAGCATTAAACTGATTGACATGAAAGGCAGGGGTGAACAAGCATGAAATCCTTGCAATGACAATTCAATTGATTTATAAACGAATTCATTGCTTACTCATTGCTTTTATTTAAACAAGAAACATTTCGGATATAACCTCACTTTCTTAATATTATTTATGTGTGTTTACATATCGTTCGGCACAAGTTTAAAACACATGTATGAGGCCACCATATTTTTAATAATTTTTGTTTTTGCTTAAAAAAAAAAAAATTTGACTTCATTTGGTTTTTAAAACCATACCCACTATAATACATATTCGAAAGAGAGTGCGACAGATTTGCATAAAAAAAGTGGTTGCGAGACATTATTTGTTTGCTTCTGCTGTTATTATGGATATGACAAATAGATCTGCGTAATAAATGCTGAGTCACAAACGGACAGTTGAGTTTCACTTGATTTCATATTAAAAACTTTTCAAATTGAAAATTAGTTGAAATAAATTTTTTTTTTTTTTGCTTATATTAGCATTAAGGCATTTGTTTGTAAATTTTCATATAAAAGTACTTTCGGTTCACTTGAGTGTATTCGACAAATTCATTATAAAAATTCATCAAAAAAAGATCTCGCCCTCACTCGCTCTGCTATCTAAGGCAGAGGTAACCAACAAAGACAATAATTTTTCTTTGACAATTTTCTTCCTTTTTTTTCTTTTTGGTAGAAAGGAGGGAGTGCCCATGAAAAATAAGATTTTTGCTTTGCAATGGCGAGATTTAATAGTTGATACCTGAACGCTTTAAAATCCAAATATTTATTAGTTTAGAGAGGAATTCCATTGGCCGGATTGCTACCTAAGCACTTGATCTTTTAATTCTCACTACAGTGGGCTTTCAAATCCACCTTCATGTTTTAAGTAAAAAATTAGCGAAAACACTATGTACCCTACACCACCCGACTGTTATTCATATAATGGCCTTTCAAAATAAGATATTAAATGATGACAAGTGATCGAAGAAATGGTCCGACCCAAGCGAAACACAAGAAGACAAGAGGGATGAACAAGCTCAGACAGGTCCATAATGTGATTCTGAATCGATCGGTATAATAAAGGGGTATTCTGCCTCAAGCCTCACCAAAGCATCACAAAAATTACGATCTGCAGGCGAAATACAAGAAGACAAGACGGATGAACAGGCTTAGACAGGTCCAAAATGTGATTCTGAATCGATTGGTATAATAAAGGGGGATTCTGCCTCAAGCCTCATCAAGGCATCACAAAAATTGCGATCTGCAGGCGAAATACAAGAAGACAAGACGGATGAACAGGCTTAGACAGGTCCAAACTGTGATTCTGAATCGATTGGTATAATAAAGGATGATTCTGCCTCAAGCCCTTCTGGGTATTGCGCACATCCATACAAATCCTTGACCCACAAGTGATATAGGGTATAATAAGCCCATATAGGGCAATAAAGTCGAATTTTTAATATTTAACGACGAAAATTGTTGCAAAATAGTTATTTGAAATGTAAGTTTGGACTACTTAGGTCCATTTTTCGAGCTTTGCCGCATCTAAGAAGTTTATGAAAAATAAAAGCCAGAAGAGCCTTTTTATAATAACGACAGGTAAATTTTGAGAAGTGGTCGAGAAAGTAGTCAGATCCGAACGATTTTCAATAGCATTCGTCTTCGGTCTACAACATGTCAGTGTACCAAGACATCTCAAAATTTTCGACCTGTACCTTGAAGACAAAAAAAACCAGACATTTTTTAAATTGATCGGTATAATGAAAGGCAGGTCTACAAGACAGGCTCAAGTCCTTCTGGGTGCTGCATATATTCGCACTAATTTAATCCATCCTCGGGGTTTAGTTTATAAAAATGGATAAATAAATGATTTTATTTGTCTCGAAATTTATGAAATTCTTATCTAAAGTGAAAGTAAATAAAAAGTTGTTCTTGTTTTATAAATTGTCGACTCTATGGAATCAATTTTTTAAATCATTATTTTTTCTATGATCTTATTTAAAACGTGCATTATATCGTCGATAATTGTTATATAAACCCTCTCTCGGTTGAAATCATCGTCATTTCATTTAAAGGGAACTTCGGACAGCCAGATATCAAGCTAAAATGAAGTTGCCAGCTTTCCACTGGCGATTGAGTTGAAAGAATTTTATATAATAGACTTTCTATAAAGCTCTGCTTAAGCTTAGTCGCCATCTAAGGTGAATATAAAATAAAAACTTTTTAATTTGCTTTTTATTTATGGACTAATACTTATATAGAATTATATTTGTGCAGATCTCTGATTCTTCTGATGATTACGAACTTCGCAAGTTCATGATTCAATTCTTCTAAACAACTAAGTCCAAGATTTGAAAGTTCCTCACTTTATTTTCCGAATTGATGAGCGCTTGGGGAAGTAATTTACATGCCTAAGCAAGCGGTGTCAAGAAATTAAACAAAAGACAAACATATTAGAATCTGCTTACGCGAATTAGGTTAAGTCAAAATATATATCATTTATGACGTATGGGATACCAGGTGTAGAAATAGTTTCTCGCTTCAAAAGAATGGTAAAATGTGTTATGTTAAAAGAGTTACCCATAGCTAGCTTCTTGATCTACCAGCTTTCTGACAAAATACCGATTCTCTATGGGAAGACCAATTGATCTGTCGGGCTATATGAATTGCCTACCGAAAGAGGGAGGATACATTTTTTGCGTGTTCAAAACTTTACCGCAATGTTGCCAATCTTCCCTAACTGGGTTTGTTTGACTACATGGGGTCCAATGTCATCACTATTTTAAAATACTGAGACCGTTTTTCAGTCCATCAGGATTGAAGGAACTTATACTATAACCCGTCAATCACCCAAAGGGGACCGTTTTGCACAATTCCTTTTTTCTCAATATGGTCAGTCATTCACAGAATGTTCCCTGTACGTGTAACGTCATGGCATTCAGAAGAAAGTGGGAAAAGAGAAAAGAAGGTAGGGAGTGGCCGTAGCCTGGTACATGTGTATCCAATCGGTAATTGATATGCCTTCAGGCCTACGATTGAGCGCTTACTATAGTCACGACCAGGAATGGTCAAAACGTACTCACGTTTAAACCCGCGAACACCGACACGGTAGTCGAGACTCCTATCTATTCGGCTATGCGGCAGCAATCATGCCTTTTGGGCTTTTACATTGACGTTTATAGCCTCTTCTCACAATTGCGCAGAATTATGTTTTCTCGAACGGACCAGGTGACCTAACGCTTGCACAATCAATCGGATAGCTTGTCTAGTGACGCGAAAATTGAGAATGAAGATTTCATAAGGAAAGACAAAAGGTGTGTTATGTCTTGTCTACGAAAATTCTATAAGCATTTTAGTTGTACACCTGATGTTGATGTGCAAGTGTTACGAATAAAATGGAAACTTTTGTCGACTTTTTAAGACGATCTGACTGATTGTCTCATTTAAAGCAATTTCTCAAAAGTTGACTTGCTTAGGTTTTACTTTTATTATTTGTGTAAGTTACGATTACAGATATATTTTATTGGCTCGCAGTTGAGGTGAAAGAAAACAAAAGTTTTAATCACATTTGACGATACACTTACTTTACTCTACTACTATCTACACATTACTTCATATATACTTGTGACAGCATTACTATTATGCTTTCTTTCTTGTTCAATGTATGTAGATATGTATATGAGCAAGTGGACACACACATTCCCCACTTTGTATTGATATTCTCTTATATATTGTTTTTAGCATTTCAAAAACTAAAAGCACCTCAATATGTGACAACGACCCAGAAAAGTTAGCAAAAATGAGAAGTAGAACTTAACAAAAATGAAGACGACAAACCAACCGACCCTTCGTTATATATTCAAAAAACAAATCTATATTTATTTTACGTAAAATTGTATATATATATTTATATATACATATATATATGCATAGCTGTAAGCAATACGTTATGTAGAGACGATGTTAAAAAGTTGCCTGCTCCGTGTATATTCTGCGATTGTATTTGTGTAGATAACAAAGTGCTCTAGCCAAAAGAGCTTAACTCAAACCATTAAAAAAAATGTATATATATATATTCGTAGATATATATGTGTGAATGTTAGATATGATATTGTATTCTCTGAAAGACTACTTTACTAAACGTCATTATGATCATTGGTTACATCTTATATACTGCATTATACTTCAATTATTCTCTTTCCATATTCCTTTCTCTTACCCCCTCTTGGGTTTATTCATTTAACGTTTTCATTATACCGGTTCCATATTTTAAGTTTATCGTTTTTGTTGGTGTTGGTGTTAGTGTTGTTGTTGTCGTTGTTGTTCACTGGCTTAAATTTCTTGCTGCTTCTTGATTTTGAAATAAATAACCATAAGCTTTTGCTTTTATATGTGCGTTTGATGTGATTGGTATATAGTTGTTGTTGTTGTGTTGTGTTTTATTAAATTTTCTTATACTACTATAGGCTTCTCAAAATTTTAAAAGTATTTTACTGACATATACGATTCAAACACGAAAGCATAACATAACTCTCTGGCTATCGCTACTTCTCTCTTTCTCTCTCTTCCTCTTTTTCTTTTCTGTTTCTTTTTCTCCCTTGCTTGGAAAATAAGAACGTAGAATATTCTATACTTTATTTATATACATGTGTGTGCATACATAAAAATAATATCTCGAGTCAGTCAGTGGGTTGCAGGTTTATGTCTCACACTTTATACGTTGTTACTTGCTGTGTGGTTGTTGTGTTGTTGTCTTTCAATTTTTAGCTTTTTCTTCTTCGTTTGTTGCTTCGTTATTTCGCAAATAAGTTTCTTCTTTTTTTTTTTTTTTTTTGTAACAAATACAAACGATTCTTTTTCTATCCGATTATATTTTCATGTATTTTTTATATTATATTTGTTCCACTATTTATTCGTCACGTTCGTTTCGTCGCTTGTGCTCTCTGCTGTTTTATTGTTCTCTTTTTACTCTCTTTTATTTCAAAAAATTCATATCAATATTCCCCAGCAAACAAAAACTTTACAATGGAAATACCAAAATGTAGGGTGACCAACAATTGTTCATAAAAAAAAAATACTACGCATCGGAAATGGAACTATTTTGGCAAATAGAAAAAAAATTTCTTTTTAAGAAACTTCTTGTTTTCGTTTCCGGTCCTTGTGCAAAAGATATAAAAAATTGCGAAAAGGGAATAAACGACTTTAAGGGGTTAAGCCAAAAAAAAAAAAAAAAAATGGTATTAAAATAATAATATTTCTACAGATAATTAAGTGCCTTGTGAGGAATTAAAAAAAAGAGATAATAATTGTTTGGAAAAATATTCACAAATGGCAATACCTCAGCCATACTCTGAAGACATATTTCGCCTGAAGGGCTCTGCGGAACGCAGTATAACTGGTCCAAATTTACATTAAAAAGAAAAAAAACATTTAATTTATTAGGTATTTGCAAAAATGTTGATCGCGCTTCCAGCTGAAAAAGGTATTTATTGTAGAAAATTGACAAAGTATATGTAAATCGAAATAGTTGCTATCATTTTCTAAAACATATTGATTTGGAAGTGATCCACTCGCCGACCCATTTTCGCACTTCTTCAACTTTGCGGCCCCACGTGCCAGCAAAGCCAAGGTGCATCAACCTGAACAAGTGGTAATGATGAGGTGCTATGTCTGGCAGAACTTCCCATTCGTGCTGCAATAATGTATCCTGGAAAAAAAAAGCCAAAAGATTGCATTTTCAATCAATTCGTGTGGCGCCCATTTACCCTACTTGTGAACTGCTAAGCTAATCGAAAGTTCTGCGAAGCTTTGTGCTAGGGTTTCGGCCAACA
Source organism: Glossina pallidipes (assembly GCA_000688715.1). Taxonomy (NCBI): domain Eukaryota; kingdom Metazoa; phylum Arthropoda; class Insecta; order Diptera; family Glossinidae; genus Glossina; species Glossina pallidipes. The sequence goes on from KK500078.1 coordinate 204,688, forward strand.
AGTTTGGCCATTCAGGGTCTTTGAACTTTTCTGGTCCTCCGTCCAGCCGTCTTTTGTCATCGACATCAAAATCACTTCTAGTTAAACCATTGAACCCAGAGCCGACAATTGGGATGTGATGTAGCAGCATCACCGTAAGCCTGTGAAGAATTTTTAGCGGTTCATGATTGGCGTCGACGTCCGTTGAATAAATCAATAATATTAAATGGAAAGCTGTTATTTAACCGCTATGTGCACTGGTATTTCCCATTTCTTTATCATTTTTACGTGTAGAAATCGCTGATCAAGATTTGTGCAAGCAGGTTTATGCACCATGGCTTATCTGGCGCACGGGTCCGCAAAGTTGAGGAAGTGCGAAACTGGATCGATGGGTGGATCGCTGCCGGACCATGACCGCCATGTTGCCAAAAATATTGTAAAATGTTGTAGAAAATGATGGAAATTATTTTGAATACCACATGTTGTACCAATTTTCCACAATAAATACGTATTTTAAGTGAAAAGTTGATCAACATTTTTGCAAACACATAGTATGTTGCGAAATGGTGGAAAATTTCACAAGAAAATATATAGTTTTTAAGACGAAGAAAAGTCCAGAAACTTCATCCTAAACTTTTAATTTCTTGGCAGAAGCAATGGAAGCTTCGGAATCTAAGTCTCATATCAACTTGGAGTTATACTAACATATTTCGTTTGGAAATGCTTTTAAATGAATAAAAACGCTTACCAAAGACATCTGTTAGTGTATTAGAAGAGGTAGAAATCAATAGTCAAGATATTGATGTGCAACTTTCTAGTTGCTATTCACTTGACACAAGTATTCTTATCGTAACGCTTGGAAGGTACGTCAAAATTTTCAAGGCAACATGTTTTTCCGGAAAATGAATTTTTTCCCACGTACTCCACAAGATCCAAAGCGTCTATTAAACAAAAAAAAAAATAAATAAATAAAATTTGATTTTTTGAAAAGTTTACAGTGGGTCACCCTAATGACGATGCGTATACATTTATAAGCAGATTCTGTTTCAATTTCGTTGATAAACGACGTTTAGTTCTTGAGAGTAAGTAAATAAGTTCAAGGCGCCTGCTAAAACACCCACCTCTTGACGAAATGCCATTTACGGTTGCTTTAATTTTTGATTGTTTTAATGCAAATTATTCATTAATTTTATTTGTTATATGTTTTCGTAAAGAAAAACTTATTTTTATTAAGTAAAGTACGCGTAGTAGCAGTGTTACCTCAATCATTTTTACTCTCTTTATAGCTGTTTCTAAGTTTTACTAATAAACACGATGTTGCAATTGTTTTTCATTGGTATCTCTCTTGCGAAACTTTACGCAAAGTAAATACCATTTTATCTCATTTACCGATATTAATACCAATCATGGACAGACTTATTTTTACCGTTTACTTACATCTCACTCAATACAATTCAATTGACAATGTGGTTTTATTGTTAAGCGCAGCAGTTGTGTGTATTGCGTGTGTGTGTGTGTGTGTGTATGTGTGTGTGTGACCTATGCATCTAAAATCTTCCTTCTTCCTATATTGATAAACTTTTTGTGTGTATGTGTAGTGTGGTTTCTCATTGTTCTTGTTTTTTTTTTTTCTTTCTCAATTCCTCCTCCGCTCTATACATTTTTACCAATTCTTTTCAATCAAGATTCAACTTAATGTCTTTTACAATATACACTCAATTCAATTGAAACTCTTCCGAACTAATGGTTGGATTCTGTTGGTTATTTTATTTTTAGTTTTTTTATTTATTTATTTATTTTTTTTTTTTTTTTGGTTGGCATTGCTACTCATATCACAGTTGGTTTTTAAGAGTAATCTTTCTTCTTCTTATGCTTTTCTAACTATAGTTCGTTTTTATTGCGTATATATAGTTGAATGCTGTTGGTGCAGACTGTTGTCTCAATAACTTCCTATTGTAACGACTGAATGAGCGAAGAACGACTATTTATTTATTCCTCACTATAAGTACATTATCTCAAACATACATATGTTACGCACAAGGTTTTAATCAAACAATTGTCTTTCGAACATGTGTGTGTTTTTTTTTTTTTACTCGGATATTTGTACTATAGAGCGTAAAGAGAAAAGCAAAAAAAGGCAAAAAAAAAAGAACAATAATGGAAAAATAGAAAAATCCCTCTCTGCGAGTATGTGTCAATTTATTCTATTTTCTTGAACATTCACGTTTCAAAATGCTTGATAGATAGAGCGGATTCTATTGTCTTATCGTGTTTGGTTGTTGCTTTTTTTTTGATCTTTTCCTTTTAGCAATAAACTGTATACCACTGCTTTCAACTTTTTACGAATTTAAAAGATTAGTTTGACGCAAAAACTTTTATTCGATTTAAGTCGAATTATATAAGCCTCACTCACGGTATTTTTTTGTTGAAAGATAGAACATAAATCCATTTACTCTGTAATACTGAATAATATCAGTTTATCTTATGGGTAACTAATAATGTTTGTTTTTCTTTTTAATATAACCAATCACTCAGGGGATGTTCGTTCCCCATGTTACTTATAACTCAGTGACGGCTGGAAGACTTTACTGACTGAGCACTCATCATCAAAGCTACGGCCGAGTGCAATATCTCCACCGCACTAAGATTTGAACACCCGACCTTTGACTTGATAGTCGCGGTTCTTATGTACTTGAGCAGTCCGAGTTTTTCGGAATTCTGGAAGAATATTTTGCGGGTCATTTTCAAACTTGGCCGTAAGACTCTAAATGATAAACGTTTAAATTTCAAGAAGATAATGGAAGAGAACGGACTCATAGATCGATTTATTAGATTTTCAAACTTGGCTTGAATGAAACAATGGGTATCAATTGAAAAGGAGTTTATCCTTTAAGGTCATAATTATTACTTTAACGAATGGACGAGAGGCAGACAGACAACTAGAACTTCATATCCATATTCACGCTGATCAAACATAAGCACAAGTAACAAAAGCGATAGTCCATCGATTAAGCTGGAAATAGCAAGTAGAAAACCAAAAATATAGCAATCATTAGCGAGGAATCTTTTTGTCTTTCTTTTACATAGAACTCTTAAAAGATACCAATAAATATTTACATCTATCTTTAGACCGGTCTCTGTGTGCTATGGATACTTAGAAAGTCCGACCGGAGACTTTTATAAATTTCTTCTAAAAATTTTTTCTCTTAAATTCTGGTACCGCGGGCTCTAGGAGCCCCCAAAACATTTCTTCTAGCTTTGGCCTGACAACGGGAACGGCCCATAGCGGGAGTTTTGTGGCGGATGTGGTTAGCCCAAAATTGCGGAAACAGCTTTCGCTCGATGTGGAGTTGCATCGCAACCGGGTGCCTTACCCACAGAAAGGCAGAGGTTTTAGATAGTGCTTCGCCCTCACCAGAGAGGGGATGCGACCATAACGTATCTCACCTGGTACTCGAGGACTTAATCTTTCTCCTGGCAGCGTGTGCGCCGACTTCGGCGCCGTATGTTGCGGAGATTATTAACCTTCGGGAGTTTGAGTGTGTCAAACTCCGTGTGTCATCGGGCACCGAGGGGCTAAACCTTCACGGTAGTGCACCCACAAACAGGACAGAGTATGGGTAAAATTTATTTTTAATTCATACGCGATTTTTAGATTTGATTTAGAAAAACCTTTTGATTTCAAACATGATTACGATTTCGTCCCCGAAGATCTGATCACAAACGCTGACAATTCTGCAGTGTCTAACGTTAATCACCTTCCGAATTCTAGCACGCCAACATAAGAATATAGTAGATCGCATATCTTACTTGCCTAGACACTAATCGCTACTCTTGAGATATCGATGGTGTTAGTTGTCGTCTCCCATATTGCCGATAACATATACCATTCCCACCAATTTCACCTAAGTTTGGAAAAAAATTTTTATGGATAATCTTTTCATGACGCGTACGATGAGTGAATGGTGAATAAATCTGATCACGGGTATCGTCAAAAATCAAACGAACCGAGTTCAAACTTTTGTTCGTGTCATATATTGAATAAATCTGATCAGGGATATTGTCAAAAATTGAACGAACAGAGTCCAAAATTTTGTTCATGTCTTCAAAGTTTGACATTGCAGCGATATTTTTCTCGTGATCTCCTATCATCGTGAATGCGAAATTTATCGCTCCATTAAGCGAAATAACAGCCCAATAAATTGACGAACTATTCGATAAGAAGGCTTAATAAAGAGTTGTTCGTGTTTTATAATTTGGTAAAACTCAAGTCAGTGCATATATTCTGTCTTTTATTGAAGTGTGAAAGGTATTCAAATCCTAAGACAATGTGGGATTTTCCTCTAGTAAAAATTCCCCTAAGCATCTCCGTGAATCATTAGACTCTGCTGGAAGAAAAAGTATTAGTAACAGGGCTGCGTCTGCCAAATCATAGAAAAATATGATATGAAATACATATTAAAGGGAAATAACCGAGTGATCAATAAGTAATTTAATAATATATTGATTTGTTGTGTAAAATATAATCAGGTTCGATTTATGAGAGAAGAGCGTCTCAAAATCCCTCTTCGTCAACGTCATACAAGCAATCTGCCTACTTTCCTCTCTCTTTTGCTTTAGAATGGATTTTCATTTCAACTTTCATTATTACTTGAGCAAGCATTTGTTTCTTTTCTTTATTTGACCACCGATTGAGGGGAGTGCCCTATGATCTCGGCAAGGTAGTGGTCAAGGATTTTCATTCTACCTTACATTATTAAAAGATTTACGTTAGCAAGCATTGCTTAACTGAGAGGGTGACCTATAGATTGTCGGCAAGGCGTGGGCAGGAAGGAGAAAAAAATGGGAGTAGAATTTGTGCATTTCGTCCTTGAAAGTGGAAAGGTGAGAAAAGATAGGATTATCCTGAACAAAGAGTCACGGTGGTGTGTTGTGCGATATTTCCTTTGTGGGCAACACCAGTATGGGCGAATGAGAACTTTGATAAAACTGAGTAACCCTTTTAAAAAACTTGATATGTGGGCAAAACCCTTTTATATAACATAAAGCACTTGGCGTAGAGTTATCTGTAGATAAACAAAACAAAAACCACGTCACACCGATGTTCGCCGATGTCGTGGGTGTTAGACACATTTTTGCCATTCCCGAAAATCTGAGCATTTCATAGCAAGCAGTCGACGTTGCAAGCTCCCCTGACGACCACAAGAATGTCGCCTATAATGCAGCATTTCATTTGTAGCTCGGTGCTACATGGCTCGCCATTGCGAGAATATAAGCGTAAGTAACTCGTAAGACGATGTCGTCTACAAATGAATAAATAGTAGGGTCTTCGTTAATGGTAGGAGTGGAAGCAGAACGAGGTAGAGCCTTCAAAGCACTATCATAACTATGGGAAGTTCGTTGATTACAACCTTCGCGAACTATCATCGAAAAAGCTCTTTATGATTCGAACAAAGTTGTTACCGCATTCTCGTCCGTTAGAATATTTATCTTGGAGCATAAGCGCTCACCACACAGCTCCAGCAGTCTATATATATGTAGAACACAAAATTATCTGAATTCGAAACTGCGCTAGAAAGGAATCAACAAAATGTTTAAATTTCATTTGAAAAAAAGAAAAGAAAAAAAGTTCTAAATATTTTATTTCGAAACTCGTGTGCAACCACGCCAATGTTTTTCGCATAGTGTATGCGTCAACAGTATTCGCCTTGGAAATTTGTTATTGTTTATTTTGCACAAGTGCATGTGCATGCACAGTTACCAATATACGCATATTCGTTTTTCATACAATGTAATTAAAACATTTTAATGAAAAAAAAAAGAGAGAGAGGGCGTGAGCGAGCGAGAGAGACAAAGAAAAATAAGAGCAAATTGCCATGTGTGTGTGTGTGTGTATGTGTGAGCGCAGCGTGAACACATATATACATTTCTATTCTATACAATATATATTTTTATTTTATTAACAAAATATTTTTAAGATTATATATATATACATACATATATATTACGTTTTATTTTATTTTTTTTTTTTTTCTTGTGTTTCTCTTTCTCCGCGTTCTCGTTTGTTTTTGTGTGCAAAGTATTTTGCAAGTGAAATTTTTTGAATACAGTGAACAACGGAGCTCAGTTGAAGTTTAGCTCGGTTTTTTCAAAGCTCGTATTCTACTTTTTTTTCAAATTCTTTTCATTTGTATTATTTATTTATTTTTATTTTTTTGTTTTTTTTTCATTTTTATTACACACATAGATATATATATACATACATATATATATTATCAGCAATAATTGTACTAAAAAAATTACACGTTTAAAGGAACAAAAAAAAAAAAAGAAAAAAAGAAAAGAAGAATTATTGTTTTTGTGTGTTTTTAAAAAAGACGAAAAAAATTCCATTAATTTATTTGCTATTTTTTTGCTTCGCAAAAATATGTTTACGCGTCATCATCATTTTTTATATTATTATAGGGATTTAAATAGCAATACTACACAAAGTGTGCTTTTTCTTTTTTTTTGCTTCTAATTTGAACATGTACATGTGTGCTTGTGTGTTTGTGTTTGTGTATTTTGCGCATGTACATGCGGTTTACTGATTGTGTACGAAAAAAAGAAGAAAAAAAACTATTTGATTAAAAAAAACATCCATCGTTTGAAACTCAATTCTCGTCTCGCTTGAATATGATGATAATATAGCAACAGCTCAGCTCTTCGCTCTCGCTTAGTTTGAATTTCATTAAACATGTTAAAATCTATTAGCAAGGACTGATTGTTGTTTATGTGTTATATAGAAATTCAATCTAAAATCTATTATAAATTGTGTAAATGTGTGCTTCTAAGAATTTCAACGACTAACTGAATTTAGTTTCTATTTCTATTTTAGTTACACGCTCTACAAAATCAGCTGTTTTCCATTCCACTTTGTACACTATTACGTGTTACTCGGATCTACTCGTTTATTAACATACGTAATAATAATAATAATAATAATAAGTTTCTGTAATAGTTTTCGATTTCAATTAACTAACTATATGATCTCTTTTCACTGTCTGCTTGTGAAATCAAAACTTCGCTTAATTTGCTTACGCGGGATGGTTTCATTTCGCGTATAAAAAATAGAAGAATAATTAAAAGAGAGAAAAAATGGCACTTGCTCTGGTATATGCCTTATTTTACTATAAGAAAAAAACGAAGAGAGATAAAGTAAAGTTCTTTTTTTTTTTTTTTTTAAACAATTTACGAGAGAAAAGCAAGAAGAGAGAGAGAGAAAAAGAGACTCATCAGTTCGAGGAATATAATAAAGAATAAAACACCGATAGAAATATTCTGCAATTCTTGATTTTTTATACCCACCACTGAAGAATTGTGATTTTTTTTCATAATGTGTCATGCGACACCCAGCATGAAGCTTCAGAGACCCTATAAAATACAAAATATTCTTGACCAGCGTGAAATTCTCAACCATGTCGGTCCGTCTATGTATCTATGTGGTATTTGTGGTTGGCACTCTCCTGGTCGCAAAAATGAAGATATCGACTGCATATATGGTAGAAACATTGGAAATTTTTACATGCAGATGGGTATCGAAAATGAGCCAAATTAGTTAGAGCAGAAGCGCGCAGTAGAGCGTAAACTGAATGCAATTCTGTTTTGTTTTTTAACAAAACTTTGTGGTATTTTGCTCTTTACTTAGAAATTATTAAAGTTACAAATCTGAAATTTCCCACATTTACTTTACGAAGCAATGTAACCTTCACGTACAAAAATGGAAAAAATCGGCCATGCCCACACAAAGTTACAAGTGATTCAAATTAATTTTTTTATGGTTTTATTATCATTCACCATAAGGGAAGCCAGACACATTGTTTAAAGCTATTTTGTACATTCGTCAAATCAAGATATATTATCTGCCTAAAAATGGGTTAATTTTGAAATCGATATGTTAGATATCGCGACCTGGTAGATTAATTTTTTCTTAATAATACCAACAATATGGGTATCAAATAAAAGAACTTCGAGGATAGAATGCGAAAAGCTAAGTGTGTTAGTTCTGAATTAATTGTGGTAGACGTCACAATTTAATGGATAAATGGTTTCTTAAAAAAAGGTTCCACATATAGGGTTCAAATTGAAGGAATTGGAGAGTAGAGTGGAATAAAATGTGTTTGTTAAAGCCTTGGGGGGCTTAGGAAAAGTCGATTTCTTGGACATTAAAATATGAAATGGACCAAGCGTTCATGTGGTGGGTATGCAAGACTCGGTCCCCGTCGAATATAATCTTCTTACTTCTTGTTCTAAATTGCTTTACTATCATCGAGACAACGTGGACTCGATCGTTAAACATTTCGCTCAGAAACGAAATTATAAAATTTTTTAATAGATAAAACAAAGAAACACATTGGCCGGGGCCAGTAAAAATTTCAGACGCATGCAAGAATTGACAGTCAATTTATTTTATTATTATTGTTATTGTTACGTTTACCCAAAGAAATAAATTCTACGACTAAAGTCTTAGCTCCACTAGCATCTAAAGGCTACTATCGGCTTTCTTGAAAACTCTACCTCACTTAAGATTTGAACACACCGACCATTGAGTTGTTAGTCGAGCCCCTTAGCATACTTGGCCGCTCAGGCGGATGAATTTTTTTTTCAAATTAGTTATGATAGCCGAACTCTGATCAAAAATATTTTCTAAAGGTAACTAGGATATAGTTGTATACATACACTATTGAGTGCCATAACATCCAGTATGATATAGATTCAATTTCGCAACTTTTCTTATTACTATATTAGAGTTATACAAAATAAAATAAAAATGATTGACTTGAAAATTGAAATGCTATCACATTTACGCTCGCGAAATTGTGACTTGTAGATGCAACGCTATTTCATGCTTGCGACGGACCGACGGACAGACAAGCTTAGATAGATTCATATTCTGCATAATAATGAAAATGGCATCCTATCTTATGTCCTTCTGGGTGTTGTGTATGTCCCCACAAACGTAATATCCCTTTGAAGCCCAACGATGTGACTATAAAAAGTGTAAAGTGAAGATGGCAATTAAGCATTTTGTTTTTGTAAAGTATAATCGTCTTTATTCCGCCTAAATATGGGCCTGTTCGTTGAAACCACAAGAACCAATTCAAAATTTGTTCGTGAATTTTTCTTATCCCAACTTTTCTCTTTTTAAATTCGAAAAATTAATTTTCGTAAGCCCGAGGGCTTTTTGAAAATTTAAAATCAAAATATAATCTTAATCGCCCCATTTACCTTGACCAAATAAAATATCGAATACCCGGCATAGTATACGTTGTTTATTTGGTAGATATAAGTTCAATTCCGCAGTTAATTGTGTTTATAAACCTTTCTAAGAAATTTGGAATACCAATAATACCCTTCGCTTGGTGTCTTATCATTTATGTATGTATATATATATATATATATATATATGGATTTCTATGCGAATATATTTCACTTTGTAATCTGTATTCTAATCACATTTTGTTGATTTTCTTTGCATATTTCATTCGTGCTTTGAGCACTGATAGCGTGCGTCATCAATCCTAATAATGAGCATCATTATAGTAATTAACTTTATCTTAAATTCGTTGCAAATTTTTTTTTTTTCTTTTTTTTTTTGTTTTCGTTTTCATTTCGGTATTTATTTAATTTTCATTTTTTTTTTTTTTTTTACATCATACTTTTTAATTGATTTGTTGTGGCCATTGAACTTTAATGGTTAGTCTTGCTACTGCTACTGCTGCTGTTGTTGCTATATACTCTATCGTATTATTAAAAGTGAGTCACTATATGCCAGCACGTGATTATTTTTTATAATTTATTACGTGTTTATTATATCTTAAGATGTGGGTTAATGTAACGTAACATTGTCTCATTTATTGAATAATATTTAGAGCAGAACAGTCAGGTATTATAGTACAGTATAATATTGTTATCAAAATCGAAAAATTGAGGGATATAAAAATAAGATTTAATTTTTTTTTTTTTCGATGTTGCGAACCTTAAGAGGTAGAAAGTGAAAAGTATTGGAATTTGTCAAGATCAAGTTTAAAAAGTGGATATGATTTGCTTATAAGCAGGACCTAATACAAAATTTACGTTGAAAATGTTCGCTCTCGAAGTAACCAAAGTGGGATTTGCATTCACCAAATGATTAGTTTTGATCCAAAGTCGATCTCTTTTAGAAATTTGTTATATCGAAGCATTTTTACGATCACTAAGCAGATAAGGTTCGACTTTAAAAGAATCGTTATATGAAAATAAAATGTAATTTTCAATATTTCCGAGCGGCCGAGTAGTTCGATCAATGGTAGTTAGTTCAAATCTCAAGTACGATAGAGTTTTCAATACACGAATAACCTTAGCACACGTATAGTGCTTTAAGACTTGAGTCTTAGAATTTGTTTCTCCAATAATAGTAATAATAATAATAGCAATAATAACATTTTCTCAAGCTAGTCCTCGATGAAAAGCACATTGCTTCCTTTATTTAGTAATAAGATCGAATTTTTAATGAAAGTTGGCGCAAGATAATAGTTTCATAAATTTACCGCGCTGGACATGGGACAAATACGTGTATTTTTCGGAACCCTTGACGCCAAATCCTAATATTTCACGATTTATGATGAAAACAGGTGAAGAGTAATAAATTCTTTGAGAAAAAATAAGTTTTTGTAAGTATATATAAAATTATCGCGCTAAAGTTAGGTCAAATACGTTTATATTTCGAAGACCTTTTTAGAAAAACCAATCCTTCATATGACAACAACAAGTTCTAATATTGCACGATTTATAATTAAAGTGCAACAATTAGGTTTTCTATAAGTGGGAAATATCTAAATTCATGTTACTCGGCACTTTCCTAATCGTGAGTTAATTTAATAATTAACTCTATAAGTGGTGACTATCTAAATTCATGTGTTGTTGCCCGGCACTTTCCTAACCGCGAGTTAATTTAATAATTAACAACAATATTCGGAAAATTGTTCTTTTCATTAATTTAATACAATAGCTTGCCTGCGTAGTCTCCAAAGTTTTCGCAACATGAAGATCGCCAAAGCTACGTGTACAGTCGGATCTGTCCGCTTACTATATCTAGAAAACATAGATGTTCAAACAATATATATACACATACAGTTAAAATAGGCTGTGCAGACAAGTATAAGTTGGTATTATTTTTAATACGCCCTAAACCTCTTTTAGTTATTCCTATCTGGCTTTTTCTTAACGCTACAACTACCAATGCACTGTATATACCTATTTCTACCAGAAGGGGTCATTTTGATCCCTCTTTTTTGCGACAAAAGTTGCAAAGACGCAGATGAGGAGCTGAAATTTATCACAAACATTCCTTGATCAATTAAAAACCAAGGTCAACAAAACGATTGTTATCGTTTTACATGCATGCCCATAATAGGTTAAAAACTGCTAGAACCTCGTAAAAACGCCGGCAGTAATTTCGTTCATATATTTCGATCCCGTAAATATATTTTCGAAAACCTGTGATCAAGATGTTCATTAGAATTGTCGAAAAAATAATTCCGATTGGAGTTAAGAATGAAATTTTAATGCCGTTTTCGTTTTAACCCACTGTAACACGCGTTAGCGTATTCTCCATCTGAATAAAATACAGATTAAAAATAAATTGGAATTTTATCCTTATTACTGAACCGATTGGAATCATTTTTGGTTCGAGCATGCACTGGTTCTGGTGAATAATTGCGTAGCAGGTTTTCCGAAACCTTTACGAAATTGAAAATTATAGACGAAAAGACAGGGGTTTTCCGAAATAGTTTGATTTTTGCTCTTCATTTCCCAAATTGATTAACAACTGCGTGTATGAGGCCAGCTTCTTCGCAACCAATATTCTTTACCCTTAATAACAAATAGAATTCAAAATTACACTTAAAAAACCGGAAACGAGAATAAAAGACGAATTTCAAGGTTGATTTTATTTGCTTGCAAATTTAATGAATGATAATATTTTGCTCGTTAAAACGACCGAACTTTTATGATGGTTGAGGAACGAAAGAGTAATGATGCATGTGCAAGCATGTTAAAGCCAGTACTACAACAAGCATACGTATGTATACTAGCGAGAAAGAGACAGCTTATAACTAATTTAAACTAACTTAAGACTATTTGCAAATTATTAATGCATTACGTTGCGTCTGCATAAGCTGCCCGTAATCGATGGGTTGCATAGGGGAAATGTGCTACGAACAAAATGTTTGTGCCTAATTTCAAGGTTTGTGACAATTTCGAAAAAGAGGGAAAGCAAAATAATCCCTTTTGACAAAAATGGATATATGCCACTGAAAACTTAACCAAAAAAAATTATTATAGATATTTGAAAATCGTCGTTTCACATAAGTAAAAGTCAAAAAAAAATGTTGAAACGTTAACTGCCATATGTTTGAAGATCGAATATTAACAGGAATCAAAATAGCATACTCGATGGTCCTAATGTTAATATCCAAGAACTCCTCTTTGAATCCATTATAGATGAAAAAATAATTATCAGTTCAGTAGTTATCATAGAAGAAATTTTTGGTAGGATTTTTATTAGACAATGAGGATGATTTCTTATCAAGATTTTTTATTGTCGTGCTCAGAGTTTCTAATGGGTTGTTCAGAAAGTCATTTCGCTTTTCTTACATAGGTCCATTGTCGCGCTACGCATTTTGATCGCTGATATAGCGAATATTCTTTACGAAGCGCGAAAAAGAAAATATTGTGCATGTATAGATAGGATGTGCTGCCCCAACGACGACATCGGCGGAATGGATTCTGGAAAGCCAATTGAAACTAATAACGAACAAATTCATTATTTGATAAAAAACGTGCGGTCGCTAGGAATTTGAATTTCTTGAATTTAACCGTTCATGATCACGTAGAAGCCGTTGATCTGTTATTTTGAGCAAAAAAAAAAACAAAGTGATTTTCCGGATAATCCAATAATTTGCTCATAATTCGTTGCGTTTATGTTAACGCAATGCAAAGTAAGTTAGTGACTACCTTTCAAACTTCTTTTTCTTATACATCCGCACTTCATGTAAAAAAATCGTCTTTTCATTGCAATATTCTCTTAACTTTTAATTTTTGTTAATGTAAACACAAACACACACACACACATGTGTTCTACAATTTTACTTGTTTAAAAACATTTTTTGGAAAAAAAAAATTGACAAATATTTCTGTACAATGTTTTCTTATTTTCTAATAGAATTTTCCTTATTTCAAATTGAAAATTATTTTGCATTCCATATCTGAACACACACATACAAAAGAAAAAAAGAGAAAAAAGAATTTTTTGTTTGTTTTCTTGTAAAATTTTCTTAAGAAAACTCGAAAAAAGGTATCAGAGAAACTAGAACACAAATAATAATAAAAACAAAATAGTTGCTGAGAAAAAAAATGAATAAAGTTCTGCCCTGGGAGCATTTTGAGAATTTATACAAAGTACAGAAAGCCGCATCTGAATGTATTAATGAGCTTGCCACCTTATTTACTTATATAATGCTTTGGATTTTTGTAGGAATTAATCGGCCAAAATAGTAATGATAGCTCTAGCGGTGGAGGACATAGCGGTATGGGTTCCGGGCCGCCGGGCACACCTAATTCACAACAAGTAATGCGTCCTACACCTTCCCCAACAGGCTCCTCAGGGTCTCGTTCCATGTCGCCGGCAGTAGGTAAGTCTTCTCCTATTAAATGATTACGAGCTTGTACCAGACAATACAATTTTCTAACTTAATATTCAATTCAATAAAATTTATAGCACAAAATCATCCCATTTCTCGTCCCTCGAGCAATCAGTCGAGTAGTGGTCCCATGCAGCAACCAGGCGGTGGGCCACCGCCAACATCTTCCCAGGCGACATCACAACAGCAATCTCAGAATTCTAATTCAGTATCGAGCAATTCACCGCAACAAGGTCCGCCAGGAGGTGTTGCTGGTGGCCCGCCTGGTTCTCAACAACCGCCGCAACCCCCAAATCAAAATGTAAGTAACTTGTCAACTCAACCTCTGCCCCAAGGAACCGGCGGCAGCAATATTTATCCGTTGCCACCCCATATGCATGGCAGTTATAAAATGGGAGGCCAGAATCCTGGCCCACAAACGTTGCTCTCAGCCTATCCGCCACCACCTTCTCAACAGGCTCAACAATACTCTCAAGGGAGCTACCCGCCACGACCTCAATATCCACCAGGTAGCTACGCACCAACACCTCCAAATTCTAGCCAACCCTCGTCTGTCAATAGCATGCCACCTGGTAGCGGACCCCAACAATATGCCGCTGGGCGGCCCATACTTAATCATGGCGGTGGGTCGCCATATCCAGCTTATCAAAATTGGGTACCTCCTAGTGGACAAGGAGGAGGTCCAGTTAACGTGGGTTCCGTACCACCAGGTGCGCCGGGAACTCCTGGCGGCGCTCCTATGGGTAATCACATACAAAGTAAGGGTACGCCACCGCCACCTCAGAGTGGTGGATCCTCTCGGCCTCTCAACTATTTGAAGCAACATTTGCAACATAAAGGCGGTTATGGCCCTGGAACAGGCCCTCCTCAAGGTTACGGCAATGGTCCGGGTATGCACCCTGGCATGCCGATGGGCCCACCACACCACATGGGTCCACCCCATGGGCCTACAAATATGGGTCCGCCTACTAGTACACCGCCACAACCGATGATGGGTGGCGCAGTGGGAACTCCGGAGGGAAACTCCGGTCCACCACCGCCGCCAGATCACATTTCGCAAGATAATGGCATAAGTTCTTCGGGCTCTTCAAGTTCAGCTTCAGGACCACCACATCCTGTAACTTCAGTAGTAACCACGGGACCCGATGGAACTCCTATGGACGAAGCCAGCCAGCAGAGTACATTATCGAATGCATCAGCAGGTACGTTTAATTACATTCTCGATAGTGGAACAGATTAGATTCTTATTTATATTTTATTTAGCTTCTGGTGAAGATCCACAATGTACAACACCGAAGTCGCGCAAAAACGATCCATATGTTCAAAGTCATTTAGCACCACCGAGCACGTCACCAGTAGGTATGGTTGGTACTGGGCCACACGCGGGCCATACTGGTGTCCCTGGTGAAGAATATGAAATGAGTTCACCGCCAAATTGGGCAAGAACTCCGGCCAGCCCCGTAAGTGCACATATGATGTTCTTAATATTGACAAAGTTAAGTAAAAGCTTTTATATGTTTGGGCAGGGTTTCAACAGCCATGTTCCTCAACAAGATGCGTTCCGGACAACTGGAGCCACTGCGACACCTATTTCTGCATCGGCTGCCAACAAAAAATCGGACAGTCTTTGTAAACTATATGAAATGGATGACGCACCTGAACGACGTGTTTGGTTAGATAAGTTACGAGCATTTATGGATGAGCGCCGCACACCGATTACCGCCTGCCCCACGATATCGAAGCAACCACTCGATCTATATAGGTTGTATTTGTATGTTAAAGAGCGAGGCGGATTCGTCGAGGTATGCAAGGTGCCGTAGAAAACTTCCTTTTACTAACTTCTTTTTAGATTTACTAGCAAACCCAATTAAGACCTAGCAATGCCTACCTACCACCACAACCATCACCCAACCAAAGAAAAACAAAAAAAAAAAAAAAAAAAATTTAATTCGGATTTGTAAAAATTTCAAAAAGCGACCGCGCGATTAAGTAAAAAAGAATATATTTTTTCATATATCGATACATAAAATACTCTTAAAACAGTTTTCCATTATTTTGGCATGTTTGCACTTTTTCAACTCATTTCTCATTTTAAAATATATTTGTTTTAATTTGAAATTGGTTTTTTGGTTGAGATAATTTTCGTGGTTTGATCAATCGTAGACTGATTAAATCCGTAAACGTTCCCGTAATCGTTTCCAGAGTAGTTTGTCCCTCATAATCCTTGATTCCCACGTAGTGTAACATATATGGCAAATGTTAGACCGTAAGTAGTAGAAATTATTGGTAAAAATTTTTCTTTTTTCTTAACACATATCTTGGAACACACAATCACAAAATGCATATAAACGGTAAAATTGCTCGGACTGAACTTAATTCAAATCGAATTTTCTTCTAATTGATTGATTATCAATCACTTGTTATAATTATAGATATATATCTTGCTTGATTCCTGATTAATAATAAAAATAAAATCATAAAAATGTTCTTATTTTAAGAATTCATTTAAAAACTGCATGATAAAAATCAGAATGTCGGAATGTTATAACAAGTGATTGCTTGTTCTCATACACACTCAAATTTTTTTTCATTCTCTTAATACACTTTCCTATATATACAAATCTATATTTGAAGCTTTTTATTTATCTTTATCTCTGCTTGTATTTATAGTAATAACTTAAATATATTTTAATATTACGATTTTTTTTCATCCTCAAGTTTTATTGATGTTATTTAAAAAAAAAAAACACAAAAAAAAAAAAAATTAAAACGTTGCACTGACCGATTTATTTCTATAATATATTAAAGGTGACAAAAAGTAAAACTTGGAAAGATATTGCCGGTCTTTTGGGTATTGGTGCTAGCAGTAGTGCCGCCTACACCTTGCGCAAACATTATACCAAAAATTTGTTGGCTTTTGAATGTCATTATGATCGTGGAGATATCGATCCTTTGCCCATTATACAGCAGGTAGAAGCGGGTACCAAAAAGAAATCAACCAAAGCTGCATCAGTGCCCTCGCCAGGTATATATATTGGCTTACAAAGTAAAGTACAAAATTTCAAATAAATTTCATAAAAATAAATTTTTATATTAATTTATTTAGCTGGCTCTTCGAACTCCCAAGATGCATTTCCAGCCCCGGGCACTGCCGCAAACGCTTCAATTGACGGTTATCCACCTTATCCAGGTGGTTATCCTGGCGCTGGTCCACAACCCGACTATGGTGCCGCTGGTCAAATGCCTCGACCACCTTCGCAGAGTAATGCTCAAAGTCCGCATCCAGGTAGGTTGCCTTAATCGCCCTAATATACATATTGTACATTTTATATATTATTGTTTACTATTTTATTTGTGTTGTACTTACAATTTTATTTATTTATTTTTGTTTTTAACATTTTTTTTTTTTTTTTACATATTGTAAAATATTATTTAACACTTCCATCACCGCCATCACCAATAATAAAACATCATGATCTTCACTATCACAAACCAAATGAAAACAACAATAAATACATTTAAAATACATTATATCATAACTTATCCAATAAATTCATCTTTGATGCATTACATCAAACGTTCTTATGCAATTGATTCGGCATTCGGTTTGTAAATAATTGCGTTTTGGGGTCGGTCGATGATGTTCTAAAGGTAATACACAAAACACCGCAGCGCAATCTGTTGGTGATAACATAAGTGTCAATAATCCATTTGATGAGCCGGTGGGTGGCAATGGTGGTGTTAACCCTGGTGCTGCTGGCAGTAGTGGTAGTGGCGGTAGTGGAGGCGCTGGCGCAGCTACAAATGCTAACAGCAATAGCGGTCCTCCACAACCACCTCCCGCATCACGACCTCCTTATCCCCCTGGAGGGCCATATCCGCCACCGGTGTCTCGAACACCAGGTATATATCACTCAAATTGATTCATAATTGTTTTCTTTTTAACATCTAACAAAGTACTAAAGATTTCTATTTCTCTATCTATCGATTTCGGATCACTTATTATTTTTTTAAAATTAAATTTATCATCTCATATATTTTCCGTTAAAAATTGTGAAATTTTATTTTTGATTTTTTTACTTTATTTGTAAACACGGGACACACATATTACTGAAATTATTCAACTTTTATTCTAGGTTCTCCCTATCCCGGTCAGCCTGGTGCTTACGGCCAATATGCCTCAGGCGATCAATATAATGCCTCTGGCCAGCCCGGACAATTTGGTCAACAACAAGGACAATTTCCTCCCCAGAATCGCAACATGTATCCTCCCTACGGACCCGAGGGAGAAGCGTGAGTGCAACATTTAAACATTTTAACCTCCTTAATACAGTTTTATCACTTTCACGAACTGTATTGTTTAACACTTTACTCACTTCATTTTACCCATATTACTCAGTTGCCTTTCAAAACTTTTCTAATTCCGATTTTTTTTTTATTTTCCATCTCTTCATATGACAATAGACCTCCAACTGGTTCGAACCAATATGGCCCATATGGTAATCGTCCGTACAGTCAGCCTCCACCTGGTAGTTCGCAAACATCTACACCACCCGTAGCTCCAAGCAGTGCATCAGGACCAGGTCCAGGTGGGCCAGCGACAGGAGGTAGTCCTTACCCTCCCGGCCAACAAGAATATTACCGACCCCCAGAACAGGTAAGCGATTTGTGTAAGCTAGGATTTAGCACATGAGTTATAGCTTAAGTTTCCTTTTTTATGCAGAGTCCGCAACCAAGGCGACATCCAGATTTCGTTAAAGACTCACAGCCATATCCTGGCTATAGTGCTCGACCACAAATTTATGGTAGATTTTATTAATGTACATTTTAGAAGGTAGTTTATTAATAAACCCTGTTCCGTTCTTACATAGGTGGTTGGCAAGGCAGCTCTAATCAGTATCGAAGTCAGTATCCTTCAACTCCTTCTCCGCAAACTTGGGGCTCAGCTCCACCGCGAACGGCCGCACCAGCTGGAGGTCCCTTAGGGCCACCTGGCCAGCAAACGCCTACAGCTGCTGGTACGACTCAGTGGGATCAACACCGTTATCCCCCTCAACAGCAACCTCCACCTCCCCAACAGCAGCCACCTTATCAACAACAAAGTCAGCAACAGCCACCACCACCTCAATGGGCACAAGCAATGAGTGCAAGCGGTGCGAATCCGCCGGGTGCGCCTTCAGCTGGAACACCTGGTTCCCCTCTAAGACCACCAGCTACTGGTCAACAACAACGAATACCAGCAAGCGCAGCTGCTAGCATATCAGGATCACCAGGGCCGCAACCAGGACAACAAGTTGGTCCCCCGAGTACTAGCAATGCTCCAACCGGTTTGCCTTCTAGTAGCTTGGGAAAACCACCGTTCTCTATGCCACCGCCCCAGACTAGCAGTGCAGGTGTTCCAGTTCCAGCAGGATCAAACGCTATGACCGGAGTGATGAGTGTACCACAGAAACCGGTGACCCCTGTCGGAGGCTCCGGTGCCGTTGGGGCTCCTCCGCCACCCCCACAAGCTCCTTTCCCACAGTTCGCCAAGAAAGAGATTGTCTTTCCGCCAGATAGCGTTGAAGCCACTAGTCCGGTACTGTACAGACGAAAACGATTAACAAAAACTGACGTATGCCCGGTTGATCCTTGGCGAATTTTCATGGCGATGCGGTCTGGTCTATTGACGGAGTGCACTTGGTCTTTAGACGTTTTGAACGTGTTGCTATTTGACGATTCCACCGTTCAGTATTTTGGTTTGAGTCATTTGCCCGGCCTGCTAACACTATTATTAGAACATTTTCAAAAGAATCTCGCCGCAATGTTTAAAGATGAAGGAGACGAGGATAAGTCTTTCGTTGGTCCTAAGAACGAGAAGAAAAGACTTACGAGGTCAAATTATTTGCGTAATGATAAGCGCAATCGAGAAGCTGCTGCTGTTGGAGATGATTTAAAGAATGCTAAAACTGATGGGTCTTCTGAAAATGAAGAAACGGATGAAGATGAAGACATCGATCTGGGTCAAGTTCGAGTACCTCCTAATCCTGAAGAACGTGTTGTCCTCTTAGCTCATACCCCCAATTATACAATGATGTCACGTAAAGGATTGCCTGTTAGATTGCAGTCTGCTGAACATGACATATTCGTGATAGATGACTTAAAGCCCTGGGACGCTGAGGGGGGAGAGAAATTTGAAGAAAGCGTTCCAGTAGGTTGCAACGCTTGGACGTATGGCTTTACTGACCCGGACACCAATGCGGGCATTATTGACGTGTTCAAATCAGAAATCATAGACATTCCATTTGCTCGCTATATCAAGACAAAGGGGAAAAGTTGTAACAAATGCCACAAAATTAAAATAGAATCTGATTCTGTTAAATCTAAGCAAGACAGTCAGAATGAATGTGATAGGGACGAAGAAGTTGAGGCCCGTCTACAGCAACACGCTTTTAATAAGAAACGTAGACTTTTCAATAACAGCAATGCGGTTGGTTGCACTAATAACAACAACGGCAATCAACTGATAGGAGAACCGAGTGAAAGCAAGAAATTGAAATTGCAAACTGCAATGGAGGATGAGGAACAGAAAGTATCGTTAACGCATCTTGAAATCAGCCGGGAAGAAACAGAGGCGACGTTAGCAACTTCCAATAACACCGACAGTGACTGCCGTGAAATAGACATGGAATTGGAAACAATTAGCAGCTCGAAGGACACAACAAAAGAATTTGATCCTAAGTCAACAGCTCGAGATCCTGCATTGGTACTGCAACGTCGGCGCTCCTCTTCTTCGCTGGAAGATGAGTGTTACACTCGCGATGAATCCAGTCTGTATCTAGTGAATGAAAGCCAGGACGCTCTTGCCAGACGCTGTATTTGCATTTCAAACATATTCCGAAATTTAAGTTTTGTGCCTGGAAACGAAACGATATTAGCGAAATCACCGCGATTTTTAGCTGTGCTTGGCCGCTTACTATTACTCTATCACGAACACTTACCTCGACCACCAAAGAATCGTAATTATGATCGTGGCTCCGAAGAGGATACTGACTTTTCTGATTCTTGCAGTTCGCTCCAGGGTGAACGAGAATGGTGGTGGGATTATTTGATAAGTATACGAGAGAACATGTTAGTTATTATGGCAAATATAGCGGGACATTTGGAACTTACACGATACGAAGAACTCATAGCACGTCCCTTAGTGGATGGCCTTCTTCACTGGGCTGTTTGCCCAAGTGCTCACGGCCAGGATCCGTTCCCGTCTTGCGGGCCCACTTCATCATTATCACCCCAAAGACTTGCCTTGGAGGCTTTATGCAAATTATGTGTTACTGATAACAATGTTGACTTAGTGATAGCAACTCCACCTTTCGCAAGGCTTGAAAAATTGTGCGCCGTCCTTACACGACATTTGTGTCGCAATGAAGATCAAGTCTTACGCGAATTCTCAGTAAATCTCTTGCATTATTTGGCAGCAGCAGACAGCGCAATGTCTAGAACGGTAGCGCTTCAGTCGCCATGTATTTCATATTTGGTAGCATTCATAGAACAAGCAGAACAAACTGCATTAGGTGTAGCCAACCAGCATGGCATTAATTATCTACGAGAAAATCCCGATTCGATGGGTACTAGTCTGGATATGTTACGAAGAGCAGCTGGCACTTTGCTGCATTTAGCGAAGCATCCAGATAATCGTTCATTATTTATGCAACAAGAACAACGTCTCTTGGGTTTGGTTATGTCTCATATTCTAGATCAGCAAGTAGCATTGATTATCTCACGGGTACTTTTTCAAGTGTCAAGAGGTCCTGGAACTACTATTAATTCTTTGGAATACCGTATACAACAGAAGCAACAACAAAAATCCGGAAATATTGAAAAGAAAGCTTCAGGTAGGGAATTAATTAGCAAGGAGGGAACAAGTGTCGCTGCGAAGACTGAAATGAAAATGGAACCCTCGGAAACAGTAAATTCAATATCACACAACAGTTGCGATGGTGGTTTAGTCACTACGGACGTGATTAACGGTAATAAAATAATATCAAATTCGTCTTCTAGCAGTGTGATGGTTTCAGCCGACAGTGAAAATAGTAATAGCAGTTCTCAAATAACACCAGCAGCTGCATACAATGATGTCAGCAACAGTAGTACAAATAGTAATAGTTGTGGTACGGCAGTCAGTTCTCAAAGCAACATGAGTAACAATAGCAGCAGTAGTAGCAATATTTGCAATAACCAAAACAACAATCTTAGTAACAACTACAGTAACGCAACAGCGAATTATATACACTCGAACAGTATAGCGACGAGTGAGCATTTGAAAAGTAATATTTTAAGTTCTGTGACTCAAACAAATACTCCTTTAACATCCAACAACAGTAGTAATGTAAATCTTAATAGTAATTCGATTGTCGCTTCTACCGTCGCATCATCACAAGCGCCACCGCCCCCATCACCGTCAACAGCGCCGGCTCAAGCTCCTACTGCCAATACAACAACAACAGCTGCTGTTGCGTAGTACACAATGTTGCAAGCCGCGCAAACCGTAGCTGCTCATCATCAATCGCCATTATATATGCCTCATATGAATCCTGTACACCACACAATTCATCCGCACTTATGGACTGTACCAGCATTACCGCCGCCACCACCACCGCCAGCAATGTCCGGTATTATACCACAGTCTGGTAATATTTTAGAACATGTGCGCTCTCACGCAATATCTTCAACTAACGCCGCTACTGCTATTACCACCCCAGCTCCTACGTCCGGCTTATATGACAATCAACAACAACAACGTGAATATGCACGTCACAATAGTAACCTGCAGCAGCAGCATCAACAAATGCATCTACCACCACCACCACCATCATCATCATCATCATCATCATCATCATCATCATCATCATCATCATCATCATCATCAGCATCAGCATCGCCATCATCATCATCATTGTCATTATCATCGCAGCAACAGCATGACTTGAGAGAACATGTTGATTTTTAAGTTTTATGCATTTTGTTTTTAAGTTCAAAGATTTTTTTCTTTTTTATGTGTAATGTAAATAAGGGCTTCAAATATGTATTGTGCTTCAGGAAGTGTTATTAGTTTATCATCGAGAAGTAATTTGTCAGTTATTGTCAATTCTTATTTTATTTATTTCGTAATTATAAACGATTTCTTTCTTGTTTTTTTCTGCTTTGTTACATATTATTGCTATCTTCCGAGAGTTACTCAATTTTGAGGAAAAAAAAAAAAAACATAAAAAAAGTTTTTTCTTTTATTGAATATTTAGAAAAAATTTATAATTTTAATTAGAGAAATAGATTTATATATATATTTGTCCTTATTTTTCTTCCTTCCCATCTTTCTTACTTTTTCGCTCTCTCTCTCTCTCATTATGTGCATTTCATTCTTGTTGTTTCATTTATATGTCAAATCTAACTAAACCAGATATATATAGTGGGTCGTGTACAATTTTTTTTTTTTTTTTTTTCTTGTAGCCTCATCTATGCGCGCACTCATCAAGTGATTCAATTTTAAAACTGACTGTAAATAATAATAATAATAATAATAAAGAAAATATTAACAAAATCTCAAAGCAAACTTCTTAAAAGAAAAAAAAAAAAAATAGAAAATTATTGTACTTGTATAAATGTGTTTAGAAAAAAAAAAAAAACAAAAACAAAACAAACAAAAAAGAAGAAAAGAAGAAATAGAACGCAACGAATTTATTCACGTGTTGCCACTGACAAGTATACCAATGAAAATCCAACACTTCTTTCTCTCTCTCTCTCTCTCTCTTTCTCTCTCCACACAGACACACATACATCTTTAAACAACAAGTATGCAAATTCTTACTAAAAATGTAATTTTTAAGGATTCTCTTATGTACATCTCTTTATCTATTTATTACTCTGTTAGCGAACCTGGCAGAAAAGAAACAAAACTTGCGAAGGAAAAAATTCGATATTAATGAAAAATAAAAAAAATAAAAAATTAATTAAATGAATAAAAATAAAAAATAAAATTAAAAACAAAAAAAATCGACAAACAAACGAATGGTTAGAATACTTAAAATTGCACATAATGCATATATAAATACACACATATGAACATAGACACTTATACACACACATACACAAAAATACGCATACACTCGTATACTTATCTATATGCGATAATAACAAAAAAAAAAAAAACTAATATGTATAGAAAACTTCGCCCCCACCCCCCGGCCCCCTTTTCCCGCCTCCTATATCCAGCAGTAAATGTATATGTAATGTAATTTAATGTTTAATTAATTAAATAAATAAATAAAATAAATAAATGGTAATCAATATATATATATATATAAATAAATAAATAAAAAAAGGAAAATAATTGATACGCGCAACAGCAACATATTCCTATAAAATATAAACATGAAAATTTAATTATAATGCTTTTCTCTGTTAGAATCTGTAATATTTAAAAATTAACTTACGATATATTTTGAAAATAAAACATAAATATATATATCTGAATACATATATATATATATATATGTATATGTTGTATATATATATGTGTATATGTAAATATGTACATATGTACATATATATATACATATACATATATGTGTATATATATATATGTATATATATGTATATGTGTATATGAATATGTATGAAGGACTTGTGTAGTTTATAAAGGCATTGAAATTATTAGTAAAGAGAATCATGTTAAAAAACGGAAGAAAAAAAATGAAAGATTAGCAATAACGATGCATCCGATTATTAAATGTATTGTTTTCCCGTGTACAATAAAAAAAAAAAGAAAAAAAAGAAAAGAAAAACTTAGCTCTAAATGAAACAAATTAGAAAATCTAATTTTTGTATTTAATATTTTCTTTTTATGTCATTAAATGCAGTATTTATTAAACTTTTTTTTTCTTTTTTTATTTATCAAAATTAAAAAAAATATATTTAAGCCGATAAATAAATGAAATGGAAGCAGTAATAATGTAAAAAAAAAAGGAAAAATCTGCTTCATCTAATAAAAGAAAAAAGAAACATTAACACACACACACACACACAACAGAGCAGTTCCTCTACGTATGAAAGAGGATTTAAGTAAAATAAGATATAAAAAGTTTTTTTTTTTTCTTTTTTTTTTTTTCTAACGCAAGCATGCACTTTACAAATTGTCTTGGTTTTCTATCATAAATACACATCTCGTTTTTGTCTCTTGCAAGCTCATTAAGCGAGCATATTCACCACATCCTCTCTCACACCAGCATATACATTGACACGATCAACACTTTTTAGTTAATAACAATCAGTTGGTTTTTTTTTCTCACTCTCTCTCTATCTCTCTCTCTCTCTCTCTATCTCTCTATCTCTCTATCTCTCTTTGTTTTTAATTCACCGTTAACAGGTTGAAAACATTATTGAAATGGTAAAATTATTGAAAAATATTATTAATTAAAAAAGAAAAAATGATTATACATAAAAAAAAAAAAACAAAATTATATATACTTAAATTTAAGAAAAAAAAATAAAAAAATAAACAAAAAGAAACAAAAACTAACTTTATAATATGAAGGAAATTATATACAAAAGAAGAAAAATATATATATACATATATATATATATATATGGATATATATATATATATATATACATATATGTATATGCATATGTATATATATGTATACATATACATATATATATATTTGTATATATATGTATATATATATATATATATATATATATATATATGTAATATTATGATCGTAATTAATATTGTCGTAAATATAATAACCACCCAGAAAAAAAAAAGAAGAAGAAATAAACACTTTAACAAAAATAAAACCCAACAAATGAAAAATCTTTAAATTGCTTAGTTTTAAATATTATTGATTATTATTATTATTAACAAAATTATATTATATTATAATTATGGATTACAATATTACTCTTAGATATAATATTAATAAAGAAATACTATTATTATGAAAAAGAAAAGGAAAAAAAATACGAAAATCCCTTTCCCTCTTCTCTCCCCTCTTATCGTCACCTCCCATTTCCCTTCATTCATCTCTCAAACAAGAAGAAAAAAACATTTAATCCCCGCATACATTTATTAAGTTGTATAAAAAAAAAAAAAAAAAATAATTGTAGTTTTAACTTTATATTAAAAAAAAAGTAATAATAAAAAATTTAAAAGAAATCTTTCCCTGTTGCCTTTATTCGCATAAATTCAAACGGATACGAAGTAAGCAAACAAATAGAAAACTTATATTCGTTTGCGACTGAATCTTTTATATCTTTCTAGGACATGCTTAGGTGCATTCTAAACTTGAAATCGCCCAAGAATTTATGTACTTAATGGGGCTTTTGAAGTTGGCTTATACGCATTATAAAGGTATTGAGAAAGGTAACAAGAAAGTTTAGATACATTGTAACATTGGGTAGGCGTGGTCGATTGTCTCCATCTTTGTACAAGTACTATAACATTACACATAGGATACGGGTTCAAATTAGACTTATCTGCTTATCTGTAGTTTATGAGTAATGAGCAAAAAAACCAATTTTTTATGTCTTTTGAAAAGCAGAGGTGTTCTCAGTTGACGTGATAGTATAGGCGTGTCTTTCCATTTTCAATATCAATCTGCGTGCAATGTTTCTGCCAAATTTGAAGTCAATGGATTCGTCCTTGCGGCCAGGAGAATGTTTACAACACACGGACGGAAGGACGAAGATGCTTCATCCGACTCAGAATTTGATTCTGAGATCCAGAATACGTATACCTTGTGACCCATGAAAAAGTCGACATAAAATATTTTTTAAAAGCTTACACGACATAGAAATTGGGCACATCACGCCTAGTGTGAATGGATTTTATTTACTTTTCTGTTCATGTGTGGAATTTATATATAGATTTATGAATATAAAACATTGTTTAGAAAACAATATTTGATCTCCACTTTTTCTTATCGTTCTTGTTAACTTGGATTCGAAAACCAGTAGGAAAGGGGTCTTAGGCTCGTTCACAACTATTAAAAATTAGTTTCAATTTTTCGCTTGACGTTTTATACGCCAAACTTTTCTTCAATAAAATATTCACAGAATCATGTAGACCAACTGCTGGCCCAAAATTACAACAAAAGAAAGAAGAAGAATCAAGTAAATCACATTCATTCATGACCGAATCTTTTATACCCATAACCGTGACCCTAAAAAAAAGGAAAAGAACTACATATTCATAGTTTTCGAAATTTGGTGGGTGCGGCTTTTTTCTATTTTCAGAATAAAAGTGGAAATTTAAAGTCTATATGTTGTACCTTATGAGTAACAAGCGAAAAACACATTTTTTATAATGTAGGCATGTGGCCGTTGTAGGCGTGTTCTTTTAAAAGTTTGGTTTATTTTCAAATTATTTTGCAAATTTGTAGGCGAATTCTTAATTTTTTTCGAGCGGACGGATGTTAACCGTGGATACTAGGCAGTTGCGCAGATCGTCAGTCCGACTTTGAAACTGGCCATGAATTTACATACTCTATGGAGTAAAGATAGACATTGAAAAAAAGAATTAAATTTTGATACGCTATAATATTGAATAGGCCTGACCGATTTTTTACGTTTTTATAGAGATACTACAACATCGCTTATAGAATGTGCGTTCAAATTTTTGTGGATTTGTCTGTCGTAACTGTTATTAGAAAAAAAGTTGAAGTCATATTTTGGTTGGAGCTGAATCTCGTCTACCCATGACTATTAAAATCCTTAGCGCCCCTCGTTTTTGCTTATTGTCAC
>KK500078.1:232777-263571 GCA_000688715.1 Glossina pallidipes
CGAGTTTTGTTTAAAAACTTTTAAAATTCCAAATTTTTCTCATTTAAAAACCTTTTAAGATAAGGCGTTATGTAACGGGTGGTCGAAAAAATGGACCGATCCGAAACAATTTCAATATTGCTTATTCTTGATTAAAAGCATAAATTTTATTAAAATAGCTCAAGCATTGCTACCTATAGGTTGAACACAAAATTGCATAGACAGACAAACATTGGACGGAAAGACAAGCTTCGATCGGTATGAAAAAAGGATCGCCTGTCTTAAGTTCTTTTGGTTGTTACATATTTTCTATATTCTGCAACGCAAGTGGTGTAGGGTATAAACATGTGGTATTTAGAAAGCCTGTAACTATGCAATGTAAAATGCAAACAGTAGTTGTCAAGTAAATCGCTGTAAGCAAATGCAGAGTAAATCACTAGTTTGTAGTAAAAACTTACGATACTTGGCAACACTAAGTAAATGTTTTTTAAAAATTTACTTTGCTGTATATTCTTGTGAATGCCCTTTTTTGGGGATTCGTAAAAGCAAAAATTTTTCATTTTAATTTTCATTTAAACTCTTATTCAATAAATTCCGCCATTTTGAAATTATTATAATAAAAAGTCGAAGGAATTTCTTTCGCCAAGAAAAGCAAAATAATTTTCATGTTATTCGTGATCAACGACTTGTTACTGTTATTGCTATGAGTGAAAATTTTACCGAAGTGAAAATAGCCCACTAAGCCAATTCATATTGTTAAGGATTGTGTCTTCGCTAAAAATGTATTTGCTACGATTTATCGCGAAATAAAAAAAAACAAATAAAATATTAAGAGATTGCGTATAGTTTGGTCATTTATTCACTTGAAAAGAGCATTCATTGTGGAAAATTGATGAATTAATCGAAATAGTTTCCATCATTTTCTACAACATTTTGCAATATATTCGGCAACATGGCGATATCATGTCGAAAGCATTGATATTAGTTTGGAAGCGATCCATCGGTCGACCCATTTTCGCACTTGTTCAACTTTACGGACCCGTACGCCAACCTAGCCATGCTGCACCGATGTGAACAAATGGTAATTAGGAGGCGCCATGTCTGGTGAGTACGCTGGGTGTGGCAGAACTTCTCTTTCGAGCTGCAATAGTGTATCCTGGACAACTCTTGCGGCAAGTGCCCAAAAACGCAGCATTTTCAGTAAATTTGCGAGGTTTTCTTCCTTGTGGTCGCAGGTAAACGCCTAGAAACAGATGATTCATCAACTGCTAAGTTGTCCGAATCTTCCTTGAGAGTTTGAGGAGAGTTTTCGTCCAATAAGTCTTGCAATTCTTTGTTTTCGAGCTTTTCGGGAAGAAGAAGAATCTTGAGCGCTCATGTTAGCGTCGCCGTACGATGAATAAATCAATAATATTAAATGGAAAACTGTTATTTTATGTAGAGGAAGGTCAAAACCATCGAATTCAACCGTTATGTACCCTAGTATTTCCAATTTCTTTATCATTTTTACCTACAGAGTTCGCTGATCAAAATATATACAACCTCCTATTAAGTATTCAAATGAAATAATCCTAGCAAGCGTACACATATAAACCAAACTAAGCCTTTAATTATGATCGCAAAACTAAAAAAGCTAAGCTATTGCTACTAAATCTGAGTCAAACGTCCAATTAGTGTTGTAACAATTTTTACAGACAATTTTTACAGACATTACGCAGGTATTGATTTTTGATATGTCGCGAAAAATGCTGAAACCTATCAGAACACCCCCCCCCCCCCCCCCACCAATTCCATTATTATGTGTGTGACTTATTATCACTGTCAAAATCGCCCCAAATATGCCCACCCCGTATACCTAAGACACTAAATTAATTATAAGAAGAACTGGAAAGAATTTATTTGCTATATTGAGGCGATTTCGGCAGTGATGGAGCCTATAGCGAAATTAGGTTTTCCTAATAGGTTTTGGCGTCCTTTAAGACATATTAAAAAACTGGTCTTGAATAAATTTTTTAATATCTTTTAATATTTTTTGATATCTTTTTTACTTATGCTGACACTTTTGATACCCTACACCACATGTGGTACAAGGTATATTAAGTTAGTGCGGACCGACGTAACACTTAAGATAGACCCATCTTTTATTATACCGATGGATTCAAAATCATAATCTAAGGCGATCTAGGCCTATCTGTTCGTCTGTCCGATTAGTGACTGTCCATGTAAATTTGTATTCATCAATTTTCTCTTCTTCTTCTCTTGAAAAATAAGCCTTTCTATGACACAAAAGGTACACTTTTTAATATTTTTTAATAAAAGTCGCGCTATAACGGTAAGTTGACGTAGAAGTGAATTGTGTCAAATTGGGACTATAGAGATCTATTTTTCAGTACTTATCCTGCATAAGTGCTATTGTGAAAAGTAAGCTTTTGTAATTCAAAAAAGTCTTACTTTTTTAGTACCTATGACGAGAATAGGTGAACAAGGCCTTCGACAGGAAGATTAATTTTCATAAATTTAGACCACGTCAATCCATGTTTTAGGCCCTCTTTCATATATGTGATTGCACGAAAAATGTGCTTCTGCTTCTTCTCCCTCTCATCTTCTACCATGCAAATAAGTAAAGAATTTTACTAGGCGAAGTGGCGCAGGGTATTTAATTGTCGGCCACGCCCGACTATAATGTTCTTAGTTGTTTTTACCGAGAGCTATGCAAAATAAAGCAAAGGCTTAATCAAAGTTCATCAAAGCTATTTCGATGTCGAGGAGAGGCTATATCGAAGGCGTGAAGAGGAGAGACGAGGCGATTTCAAATAAATGACTTCTTACTAACTACGAATCGATTCAACTGAATTTTGAACTTAGCTCGACAGTGGAGGGGTAGTGAGGGGGGGGGGAGGCTGAAATGTAAGAGTAATCATAAATCGATTCCACTATTCAGGCTAATCACGTTGATCAAGATGATTTTTGAGGTTTACAAAACGTGCATAGCAATGAAACAACAATAATTAGGATAAAAAAATTATTTAAATTTATTTTCAATGCTAAAATGTAGTTACTTTTACTTCTCATCATATTTTATGACTTAAATTTATAAATAAAAACTAAACTTTAAATAGAATGAATTACACAAAATTAGATGAACAGAAAACAAACCTAAACAGCATAAATAATTCGATTGAAAAAATATTAAAACAAAGCAAAAATCGGTTTACAATTTTCACTGTTCAATCAACTGAAAAATTATTAAATTTGTTAACAGTGAACGATGGTGTTGATGTTGATCATTGTTGACAGTTGTTATTGCTTTTGCTTATATCATACGTTTGTAGTTATGTTAGTTGTTCCATTGTATACCTTTTTTGTTTTTTTAGCTACAATAATGTTTTTTTATAAGTAAATGTAAAAGAAATGCTTTTAATGAGTTATTGCTGCGAATTGATCACTTGGTGAAAATGTGTCTTTTTTTCTTTTTTTTTTCTAATTTAATATTTAGCTTGGCTAAGATTTCCACAGTTAATGTTTAATATTTTGCTTAGGGAAAAGCGAATGAAATTATTTGCAAATTAACTGAAGAAATGAAGAGAAATAAAAACATGCGTTCACACAAGACCGACCGACTGCTATACATTTATAGCAGCATACGTCGTTGATTAACGATGTAAGGACATCATGATGATCCAAATTCAGCCATCCATTTTTCATATTTTTCCAAGTCGGCTCGTGATACGCTTTTATTGCATCGACTAATCGCTTCAGAGAAGTCTTGATTCGAAACAGGCAAATCGACTTCCTCTTTGGCCAGTTGTCGTATCTCTTCGGGAGTAAGACCAGCAATTCGACGGCGCATAGACATCATGCTAGCATCTCTAAAAAGAAAAAAAAAGAAGAGAATATGAAACCAAAACGTAATGCAAAGTTTTAGTTTACTGCATATAACTTTCGTTGAACACACTTACCTGCAAACATTAGTGATATCTGCGCCTGAATAGCCTTCTAGTTTTTTGGCAATCACTGATAAATTTACGCTCTCATCTACTTTAACTTCTCTTAGATTGATTTTTAATAACGCTTCTCGTCCCTCGTCCGAAGGTAAGGGTATATAAATGCGTTTTTCTAAACGCCTTCTTAAAGCCTCATCAATGTCCCATGGAAAGTTCGTAGCAGCTAAAACCATTACGACTTTATTTGCCTCCTCGCTGCCAACACCATCCATTTGTACCAGTAATTCAGATTTAACACGTCGCGAAGCTTCATGCTCAGATTCGGAACCGCGACGTGAGCACAGCGAATCGATTTCGTCGATGAAAATGGTACTGGGCGCATAAAAACGTGCCATTTCAAATAATAACCGTACCATTTTTTCCGATTCACCACGATATTTGGAAGTTAACGTCGATGAAGATACATTGAAAAATGTGGTGCCACACTCAGTGGCCACGGCTTTCGCTAACATCGTTTTTCCAGTGCCTGGTGGACCTACCATTAGCACGCCTTTCCATGGTCTACGTATACCCTATAAAAAAAAACTTGTATTTTGAATGCGGAAACTTTACTTATTTCATTTACTATAAGTGAAGGTTATTATAGGAGTGCGGGTGGACTACATCAGTACCATTGTTAGTAGCTAGCAAGCTAATTGCAAATAGTTAGCAGGTTCGAGAAATGCCATAAGGTGCCTACATTTTTGATTAATATAATTTTAGTCTGTCTGTGCTTGGAACACTTAGGAGAGTCAGGGGATTCTAATGACGTAATCTGAAGGGGAAAAGCAGACAAAGTCGGCTCACAAATATGCCTACAATAGGCCCAAAACTGTAACGTACATTCTATGTATTGCGTAAATATTTTAGCTCATTTAAAAATTCAACACAAAGATAGATATGACTAATGCATAACTACTTTCCTAAGTACCGACGTTAGCCCAATAACTAGGGCAATTATTGCCTGCTCAGCTAGTGCGTAAGTCGTTTTTATCAACCAAGTGGGTGACATCCACACTAAACAAAATTCTTTGCAATATTTACAAGGACATTTGAGAGAAGGCGCTTTAATGACATAACTTCAGGTATTTCTAAATTAATTCAGATATGTCTGTCCGTTCGCAAGCCACTAACTTTTTGTAACAAAATGGAAGACTTTACTTCTGCTGGCATTAATATTAACCAGACAAGATAAATTTGGAGGAACATAATCACTGTACATAGTATATGGATGTGATGCTTATTTCTTTGTGCTTCCAAACGTTTAATTAATCCCCCTCGAACAGCGAAAATAAAGAAAAAAAAGATTTGAAAGGCTGTACAGTAAAAGTAGATTAATGAATTAAACGCAACTGTCTGCATAAAGATACCTTAAAATAGTCCGGCATAAGCATTGGTAAAACAACAGCCTCTTCTAATAAACGCTTTGCATCCATCAAGTCGGCAATGTCATTCCAGCGCACCTTTGGGTTACGTTGTAGAATATCGCGCTCTGAAAGTAGGACAAGAATAATATATATATTTCCCTAGTTTGCTTAGCCAAGTCTGAGACTCACCTAAAATATCAACTAATTCGGCTTCAATATGACTGCTGGGTTGAAATTTTTTTTCTTCTTTATCATCTTGCTCTGGAGATTCATCATCTCTAATTTCATCATTATCTTTATTTGAACTATTGTCATCTTTATTAGAAGAGGCCGAATTCGCTCCGCCTATGACAGATTTACGGCTTGCTGCTGAACCGCGACTACTGCCGTTGATGGCAGTTGATCGCGCTGAAGAAACTGAACTTGTGGACTTTCTACTGGGACCATTGTTTGCCCCTACAACACTGCCTCGATTAGATGTAGAACTTTTCGCTGTTGCTGAACCTTTCTTGCCCGTTATATTACGGTTGCGATTTGGTATAATCGGTCTAATTGTTTGATCATTAAATGTTTTTGTTCTTGTGCATATTGCATAACAACTTACTTTTCGGGTCTCGGTGGTCCCCAAACGTCTGGATCTTTTGGCGGCGGCGTCCAGATATCCGGATCTGGTTTAAACCAAGATGCCGGGTCTTTTGTTTCCATTTCACTAGTTTGACTTTTAAATTTCGAAGCGAATTGAGATGTTTGTAAATCTAACGTCATTTCAGATAACGTACGTTGAATGTCTTTTATCTGTGAATATTCCTTAGTGATTTGTTGTTTAATCTGCAAGTAAACATAAGCTATCAACTTAAAATTAATATTCTATTAGCGGGAATTTGCTACGCTTACCATAGTCCATTTGCCTTTTCTAAGTGGATCGGCCGTTGAACTGATCATGCGTGCCAACATGCCTTGCAGGCCTTCATAATAAATGGAAGCAGAATCATAATTACCGGTTAGGGCCATGTCGCGTGCCAATTTAGCATTTTCACATATTTCTGCAATTGAAGTCTTGGCCATTACGGTCATTCCCACACAAGATTTTGTCTTTTGTTTGCCACCTCGCAATAACTGTTCGAAATACATTTGTGTAACAGTAGTTTATTTAATTTCTTTCAGCGCCTTTAAATTGAATCATTTTAACATATACCTATATATGTGTGTTACTTATGGCTAATTTGTATAAGACTATATTATTATTGTTTTTTCTTCCCCCTTTCATTTCATGTACAAATCTCAGAAGGTAATTAAGACAATAACTGTGCAGTTGTAATCAATCGTCGTCTTTACGTCACAATTTCTTAACGTGTGAGGTCGAAGGAATTGTTTATTCTTTCCAATTTAGATTTATTAGGTATTGTTAGTTAACATTCCCAATATTCAATTGATACTAAATAATCGAAATCAGTAATTTAATGATGAAAAAATTTCATCACTTATTCATAATTTTTCCACTTTGTCCACACACAATCTGCTTAAAGTCATTTCTCTTTTCCGCAGAGTCTTTCTTTACTCAATCACTTACGGTTATTGACATTAGTATTGCAATTGATTTTCACTTATTACACAAATAAAATAGATATTTTCCTTTTTCGTTTCTAAAATGCGAAAATTTTTACTTTTTAAAATTTGCTTGATTTTTTTAATTTTTTCAAATATTAAACGGGTGTTGCTGCAGCATTTCACAAAAGTATTTTTTTCCCTTCTCTTTTTGTGTTTCTTTTTCTCATTTAAGTAAATTGGTCGCAGAGTTGCCAAAACCATAAAACGATTCATTGATCTAACGATTGTAAATAAGAATAAGAAAAACATAAATTCAATTATGAAAAGAATTGTTCCGATACTTGTTTCTTGCTGGTTTTGATTTTCTTGATTTTTAAGATTAGAATTTAGGCTTGCGATCTTCGACTATAAATCTCTTTGACTTGCGAAATGAAGTTTTTTCATTAAATAGCATCTTCAAAATATAAAAAGAATAAATAAGATTTCTTGTAAGAAGTGATATTTCTTTTTTTTTTTTGCTGTGACCAATCATTCAGGGGACTCCCCTTGCTAGTATAATACGGCGACGGTCAGAAAGAACAAGAGCAAAGAGAAAGAGATGGGGAAATGGCGGCCGCAATCCAGTAGGTGTGTGCCCAATTGATAAGTTATGCCTTGATCAACAGGGCATACAGTATAGGGAACCGGCAAAGAAAACGTTACGGTGCTTGAGATTTAAATTCTCGAAAACTAACTTGGTAGTTAAATAAGGAGCAGAAAGCAAGCAAAAATTAAATTAAATTGAGAAAATTCACTTTTTTCCCTTTCCTTTCTCTTTTTTCTTTAAAAAATTTCTATAAAAGCAATTTTTCTCTTTATTCATTTTAAACTTTTGCGTTAATGTTTATATAAACAAACGCCATCCATACCATTTTGCTTTAGCAACGCACGCAAGCTACGCCGTCAACTAATTTGTATGTGACGCATACATATAACGCAATCATTGTGTCAAGCCCTTTAGTTGGCCGATCTGTGATTGGTTCAAATCAAGCAATTAAAAGATAACCCATGTACAGCAGAAGAAATTTGCCTTTGCTCATATTGATTGAATCGTAGACGAACTCTCATAATGATTAATGATCTTAGACAAACTTTGAATCTTTCATTCTGATGATGGGTATGTTATGCCATGCATGTTATTTAAAAATCTACTTCCTTTCGTGAGTGCATAAAATAATATTAATGAGATTCTTAAAAAAAAAAAAGAAACAAAAAAACCTTTTGTAATATTTATATTTTTATTCGTACGCATTCGCTTTATAAATTGTGCGCATTATTTATTGCGATTGTTATCAAAGCTTTGCCATCTCTATGACGTTAGAAAACTGAGAAAACTAATTTGTGCTGAAATTGTTAAGCAAGACATAAGAATGGATATTAGACAAATTATTTAACTAATGGATTCGACCTTGATAGTATTCAAAGTCAGAAAAGGATATTTTAAGGGCTGCAGAGTGTGAACAAAGTTTAGTCAAGTTTTAGTTAACTACAACTACGGATAGTAGAAGCATTCATTTGCGGAATCCTATTTCTTACCTTTAAAAAGCACGAGGTAAGTTTTAAAGCATATTCAATATATATATGAAATTATATGTATATGTATGTATGTGTATATATACATACTTAAAGATCCTTAAAAATGCAAAAAATGTTACTTAAAAATACTTGCTGTGAAATTATTATTTAATCTACGTGTATCTCTCAGAATGGAGATGGTTTTGAAATGTTGTTATGAGCAATATATAGTAAATTCATATCCGATGGAAGTCGTCTGGTAATGTGTGTAGCAGAGTGTGCGAGCAAGCTTTCATTATTCAAGCATGTTACCGCGTTACCGCGTCAACCCATAATCAGTAATCAGTAAAATAATTTAATGGGCAATTGATCGGAGGGAGCCGATGAAGTTAATGATTAGTTCGTCGTAATATTGCTAACTGAAAGATTTTTTAAAATATATTTGTATTATATATATTATATATGATATACATAGTTGCGTTATTATAATAATTAATCTTGGGTTTGGGGAAAAGTAAATTTGAATTATGTTAACAAAAAACATTCTTATTTATTTGTTTTTATTGTTCCGTTTTTTCCGTAGGTTTAAAAAAAAACGTTTTGAAATTTTCTTTATTTGAGTTTGCATGCAGAAGAAGAAAGCATGGATAAGTGAGTAGTTTTTCTTTTCTTTCCCTTTTTCGCTTTACAAAATTGTATTGATGTGTGTGTGTATCTTACCACAAATTTTACACTTTTAGTAAAAACAGCTTATGTTCACAAAACAATTTTTCAATCTTTGTCCTCTACACGCACGCTAAATAATAAATTGCTTTAACGACTTCCAAGTTTTAAATGAGGAACTAAAAGAATTAGTTTCTCTTGTTATTATTATTTTTATTATTATAAATTTAGCCAGAGAATAAATGCTAAGACTAAAGTCTTAAAGCACTAGCACTAGCATTTAAGGCTTTCGGCTTTTATGAAAAACTCTACCGCTTTTGAGATTCGAACCCACGACCATTGAGTTGCTAGTCGAGACTCTTGCCTATTCGGTTACTCAGGCATTAATTTCTCTTATTCTTCCGTTGGTTTCCGAAAAGTTTTGAATTTTACACAAGCAAGATAACGATATTTGGTCGTGGTCGAATCTTTTATGTCCTAAAAAAAGCTAAAAAAGAAAAGTAAAAGAATTAAATTTTTTAGAGCAAATGTGTTGTGCTTTGTGAGCAATCAGGAAAGTACAGGTGTGTCCTTTGGCGGGTTTTAATTATTTAAAAACTCTTTTGCAAATTTGTAGGCGATATTTTTACTTTTGCGGATGGCGGAATGTCTACCATAGATACTGCACAGTTGGGCCGATGCGCGGATACACAGACAAGCAGATGGACTTGCTTAGGTTCATTCCATTTTTGAAATTGGTTAAGAATTTATATATATGATGGGATTTTTGAATATTGCTCCTGTATGTTATAAGACTAAGGAAAAAAAAGTAAATTTGATATGCTATAATATTGGGGGCGTGTCAATTTTCCAACTACTACAGCATCGTCCGCAAAACACACGCGCTCAAATTTTTGTAGATTTATCTGTTGTAGTCTATGAGTAATAAACAAAAAACCAATTCTTTATTCCATTTGGAAAACGGGGATGTTCTCAGTTTACGTGCACGTGTAGCCGCGTTCGTCTACCGATTTTGGCCATTTCCGACATCAACTTGTGTGCAAGAGCTTGTAATGTTTCTGCCAAATTTGAAGTCGATAACTTAATTTTTGCGGCTAGCAGAATGTTTACAACAGATGGACAGACGGGCAATCTTAAATAAAATAAATTCAGAATTTGATGGTGATCAAGCATATATATATATTTTGTGGGGTCTCTGAAGGGACTCTCTCATCTTTCGATAAGGTAAATTAAAATAACTTCAAATATAAACTAGACACAAGAACATTATAGTCGAAGAAGGCCGACCATTTAATACACTACACCACATTGTCTAACACAATTCTTATTTGTATTATACAACACAAGCGCATTTTTGGGGAAGGTGGCTACAAAACGAAAGCTAATGCTGTACAAGCTTAATCCTTACATAGTTTAGGATACAAAAATAGGCGTAGATACTACAAATTTTGTAGAGCTAATTTTTGTATTGTAAATTTTGTGTAATTTTCATCACCATATGTGAAGACTTGGACTTTTTTCAAGGACCCGAAAAATAGGCCGAGATGGTCCAAATTAGGTACAGCTAATTTTTCCATATTGAATTACTATTGCGATATAATTCTCATCATGAAGCATTGAAAATTATACTTTTTTATCGTATGAACTTCAGTTTTCGTTATATGGGAACGGGGTCCAAAAATTGTCCCAGTCGGTCCGAAGTTTTCACATCAATTTCGAATGCCCAAATGCTACTACTTAGCCACTACTACTTTCCATACAATGACTTTTCAGAATGGAGCGTTATATGGGGAGTGATCGAAAAAGCGGACCAATCCGAACCATTTTCAATAGCGTTCGCCGTTGGGCGAAACCCCATCACTGTAGCCGATTTCATTGAAATATCTCAAAAATTGCAACCTGCTGGAACACAAATTTACATAGATAAACGGACAGACAGACTTAAATCAATTTAGATTATGATTCTGAATTGATCGGTATGATAAAAGTTCTGTAAGTCCTTTTGCGTGTTATATACGTTCGCACTAACTTAATATACACTGTACCACAAGTGGCGTAGGGTATAAAAAGACAAGGGGAAGGACTTTTGATTTTATCACAATTTTTTTTAAGATAAGAAATTGTACAGCAATGGTTGTTACGTATTGCCCTGACCAAAAAGTATGACCAATATTCAGGTTAAATTGGGCGCAGAAATTTTTTTTCGAAACCAGCAGAATTGTCAAAGATATCTGTGCGAAATTTCGCACTAGAACGAATATCGCAAAAGCATAAGTTGAGCAAAGGTCGAAAAAATCGCGCAATAGTCTTTCAGAAATCAAGATGGTGTTAACAGATGCTATTGTGCACTATGAATTCCTTCCGCCGTGTCAAGCTGTTAGCAAGGAATATTATTGGAACTTGAGGATTACTTTGAAGGACACGGAATAGATTTGGGATAAAAAGTAGTTAGAAAGGAGAAGAAATTAAATTGGTCTTACTTTTTGTATATATCGAACGACTGACGGAAAGACGAATATAATTTCTACCTTGCAAATCTAGACCGTTTTAGTTATTCTCCTTTTTAGAAAGTTGAAGCTCTATGAGAAATGTGCCCAGATTAATGATCTTCCTTTTAGATATGAATTTCCTTTTGCCTTTAGGATGTCTTACGCTCCAACTGTTAGATGTGTCCTCGATTTTTTCCACATATGTCAAAATAGCAAAATGCAAATTTCTGGTCACCCTAAACAAGGCCTATAATAGTTATTCTAATTGGCAATGCCATGCCAATAAAGCTAGAGAGAGAGAAACAAACTTAAAGAGAGAAATTATTTTGCAAAAAAAAGCAAGAGAGCAGATTAGAGAGGAGATTCTTAATGCAGATAAGAGTAAACACAGAGCACAGGTATAAAATTTAATATAGATACAAACGTTCGCAAGTGTATCAACCAAAAAAAAAAACAAAAAAAAACAAAATTTTTTTTTTCATCTTTTATCAGCAACACAATTTGAGCGTACTGTTCAGTTGAGTGGCAAACGCGAATCAGTCTATACGGCATTACGGCAAATGAGCTATAAATAAATGAAAATAAAAAGTACATTTTTTATATTAAATTTTGTATAAAAAGTGCGAGGGTGAGAGTTAAAAAATAAAACAATTGCTACCTATATATTATAGACTCTGCGGATAGTGAAATTATATAGAGTCTATTAATTTTCTTTGCTCTATTGAAATTTGCTTTTGAAAAAAAGCCGAAAAAAAAAAAACAAATTTTGTTAAAAACGTGTACAAAAATAAATAGTATAACGATACAATCATATTTATAATTTTTCACGTAAGAGCGCTTTATTAGGAACGTACAAATAAATATATTTATAAATATATATAGAATTGTTTAATAAAGTGCTATAAAATTTTAATAAGTAGCTGCAAACGAAGGTATGTTTTGATTATCTCTTTTTTTTTTTTATTATTTATTTTATTTAGAATTTGTTTTTATCATGGATTTCTGGTCTTTCTTAGTAAAGTAGCAAAAGCAAAAATTTTGGCTTTTCCGGTGTTGGCCACGCCTTTTATGGTGTATCTATCCGATATGGTAATGGGGTAAATGTTTTTCACCATATATATAGAAAACGTACATATGTACTGTTATATATATATATATGGTTCATAGGCAACATATATTATTGTATTGTCGTCTTCTTATGGTCGATAATTAAAGATTGAACAAACAATCAGGTACAAAAATTATATTAGATATGTTATTTTGCGGCAACGATATCGCTTGCCTAACTAGTCTTTAATGTCAACAACATTGACTTTACAAGAAAAAAAAAAAAAAAAAAACAACGACAACAACAACATTTGCTCCTTTTTCCCATATTCTTAAAATGTATAGAGAGATAATGTCACATGTGTGGAAAAACTCCTAACTATGTTTGATGTTTTTATTGCCAGCTTATATGTGTGTGTGTAGTAGTCGTTTAGTTTTTCTTTTATCGAGTCTTTCGAGTCATTTTTCATAGAAAATGTTTGTGTCGTTGATGTGAATGTACGCATAACTGTGTGTATTGATTTTTCATAACATTTTCGTAAGCTCTCTTGAAAAACATGCGTTTTTTCATTCATTTCTTTTTTCTTTTTTTTTTTGGTGCTCTCTGCATTTTTAACTTACTTTTTTAAAATATTTTTTTAAACATTTAAAAATAAAAAAACAAAAAAAAGAAAAAAAATTGCACTTGTTACAGCAGCAATATCATCTTTTTATTATTAGATAAGAGGAAGAAAGTTAATCAGATTGAAGTCAACAGCCTGTAATGTTAGTGTTTTTTTTTTTTTTTTTTTTCTGCTTAAGTTTCTCTGGTGACGCGGTGTCTGGATATTGCCATATAAGCAAGTGGTTGTTTTTACCTAATAGTTTTTAGTTTCTTGATCGCGTAACGCCGGTTTTTATTTACATATAAAGGAATTAAAAAAAAAAAAAAAGAAAAATATTTCATTTTTTTTTTTTCATATTTTTTATTTCAAGTTTACACACCTTGTCAACCATCAAGTTCAGCCAATAATAGCGTCACCACGACAGGTTAAGCAAACAAACAGAAAACTTTTTCAATGCATTATCATGGGGCGTATGAAAAACTTTGAAAATATTTTTAAGAAATATTACTTAAAAAAATTGAGAATAGCAAAATTTAAAAAAAAATAAAAAATTTTATCGATTTTATAAGAAAAATTTTTAAAACATAATTTTTTATTAAAAAAAAAAAAAAAAAATTGAGAAATTAAAAAAAAATGTTCTCTTAAAATTTATAGAAAAAAAAAGGAAATTTTTTTCCGCAAAAAATTTTAAAAAATTTTTAAAAAAAATTTTATTAAAAAAAAGTAAATAACAAATATACTCGATACCCACCAATCATCGTTATTCTAAAAAAGACTCAAAGCAAAAAAAAGACCACGTTTTCATACCGCATAATGTTGGGTGGGCGTGGTTGTTTCTTCAATTTTTGTAAAATAATAATGGAAATTTATATTGTGTGTTAGGGCTACGTTTGCCATAGCAATTAACACGCAAATGGATAGACGGACTGACAGACGTTCATTTTTCATACTGGTCAATAATATGTAGACCTTGTAGGTTGTAATGAAGCTTCTTCCTGGGTGCTGCAAACATTTTGATAAAACAATGAAATTTTAATATTCCATAACATAGACTAGGCGTGACCGATTTCTTGCATTTTTATACAGGTGCTGCAGGGCAAATCATACAAATTTTTATTATCGTATCTGTTGTTACTTGTAAGTAAGGAGGAAAAACCAAATTTGTTTTCTATATTTGAAAACTGTGATGGTCTCAGGTTATGTTGTAGTGTGAGCGGATTCTTTGAATGATTTGGCGAATTTCAGTACCAATCTGGGTGCAAGAACTTTCAATGGTTTTGTAAAACTGGAAGGCAATAGCCTCATCTTTGCGACCACAGACATAGCACACACACGTGGACAGACGGACAGACATACGAACAGACGGACGTGCAGAGCAAAAGAGGACTCTATATGATCTCTGAAACTTCTCTGCGCGTATTGCAAACATTTTGGAATAATATACACCCCTCATCGTTTGGTGACGGATATAAAAACAGTTTCTCAAATTTATGTGAAAAGATTTATCCAACAAGAAATTTAATCAATTTTTATAAAATAACTTTATTTATTATTATTATTATTATTATTATAAATTTAGGCAGAGAATAAATTCTAAGACCAATGTCTTAAAGCACTAGCATCTAAGGCTTTCGGCTTTTCTACGCATGAAATGGGAAAAGTTGTAAAATGTACAAATTATTGGTTAGTTT
This sequence comes from Glossina pallidipes, assembly GCA_000688715.1. Classification (NCBI taxonomy): domain Eukaryota; kingdom Metazoa; phylum Arthropoda; class Insecta; order Diptera; family Glossinidae; genus Glossina; species Glossina pallidipes. The sequence goes on from KK500078.1 coordinate 247,704, forward strand.
CGTCAAAGAAAACAAAATTGTATGCATTTTTAAATATCTATCGCCAATAAATCATTTGCGTAGCTCTACTCAGTTAATCATAAGTGATTTACTGTTGGTTGACGTAAATGAGACATAAAAGAAATTGTATTCATTTTGGGGCGAGACTTTTAATATCCACTGTTATTTCTTTTTATGCTCCATACTACTTGCAGTACAAGAATATATTAAGTTTGTGCGGATGTATGCAACACCCAGAAGGATTTGAGATAAACTTAAATGTATTCAATCTGCGGGTCGCAATTCTTGCGATACTTTCATGAAGTTTGACGGTGTTTTAGTTCAAGGAGTAAAGCTATCGAAAGCACTCTTTCGACAACTTCCCACATAATGCCTTGTTTTGAGAAGTCGTTATATGAATAACTCTAGGCCGGTGTAGAGTATTTAACAATGAGCCTTGGGTCACTTGTTTTTAGAGATTAAAAACAAAATTGGTTATCACTTTCTGTTAGAGCGTAGAAGGGGATTTGCCACTCACAAGGGACTTCTATAGGTGTAACACGGTCAGAAAGAAGTGGGCAGAGAGAGAGAGAGAGAGAGAGAGGGAGACGGAAAGTGGTCGCTCACCAATGACGTCTATACGTGTAACACGATCAGAAAGAAGTGGGAAGAGAGAGAGAGAGAGATGGAAGGTGATCGCAACCTGCGAGATGTGTACCCGATCAATAAGTGTTACAGCTTTACCGACCGAGTGTCGGTGACTCAATATTGCTCCTCTCACACATCAATTGTAAATAAAGAATGCTGTACCGCACTGACGATTGTTCCCGCCCATGCTGACCTGTATGTAGTGCACTGATAATTACTTACACGTGCGTGCCGACTTAATAGCCGTGTTTATCACTTAGGCATGCGGAGGTTTAAAGTGAAGAGGAATGCACATAAGAGAAGACAGGAGCAATAAAATCTACGGGCCTCGATTTCGTGGACCGTCTTACGGCTTAACTCTACGCTGTTGGATGAACCAACATGGAAGTGGGCAAAGCGACACTCATTCCTTCCTATAGCGAAATCTCCTTTTCTGACGACCTGTCAATAGCATTATATAAAATATATTCTGGATATCTCACTATCTCTTGAGAGGACGAGGTCAATATAAACCGTAGGCCTTTTAGATAGACAACGATTCGGTTGCAGTTCAATCATGCGCTTTGCAGTATTAAAGTAGGAAAGAAATTTCTCTGGTTTATCTAAATTGTTTTGCTACGGGTTCTCTTCATCCGTAATGGGTTTCATTTTCGCTCTGTTTTGTTAAAATTAGGAAATCTGTCTTCTAGTCTTATGTGTGCAATTTCTACATCCTAGAACTTTTGAGAGGGCGTTATGTACGAATTGCGCATCGGGCAAAGGGGCTCCGCGGCTTTGCTGGCACTCTTCGAATCTCCTCCGCGTGCGCAAGTTGGCATAGACCTTTCACGTCAAATAACGTCAAATAACGTCAAATAAAAAGAAATACGCTGGTCACACGATCTAGGGGGCCAAGTCTGATAATTGAAACGAGAAAGTACACTACCAGGCAATGTCTCATGCATTAATTAAATTCTTTTACGGGATTTACGCAGCATCGTTTAGTTGGAACCAGATGTCGTTCACATCATTATCATCCAATTTAGGTAGAAGCAACTGGTTTATCCAGCATCAGTGGCAGTCGTAGCATGGCCAGCTTAATTTTCGAAGAAGTATGCTGCAATGATGACCTCAGCCCACAATCGTCAAAGTGGGACGTTATGCGTGCATTTATTTTTCGCCTGTCATAGGTTTTCCGCACCTCCAATGCGGCAATTGTGACGATTAGCGAAGCCGTCAAGGTGACCTTATTTTAATTGCAATGTGGGCGATATGTGGTCGCCAAATCTTTGAAATATTATCCAACAGTCAGAAGACGTTGCTCTCTCGCGTAATGCGGCATTTTTTTCAACCCTAAATTGTCAGCTTCAGACTTGTGTGGGAGGGCTTTCAAATAATGATGTGCACCTGATATGGCTGCCTTGTTATTCGGGTGTTGTGGGCAACGAAAGGGTAGTTCGAGGAACGATGTTAAATTCTAAACCTTTCTGTGACGTACCAAGAAGCCATATTATCAGGCTGATGTCGCAACGGGCATAAAAGAAATCTGATTGAGGTCGGAAACAATGTTCAGGACAAGGGCAGGGAAAAGGATTCATAAAATTTTTCGGTATAGCTACCGGTACTAAGAAGAAGCGACCTACGTTTCATGGCCCTCTACACGGACCATATTTCCCTCAGGTACCATCTGAAAAAAACATGTGTATCTCCGATACCGATTCATGTAGATTCTGCCAAGGAGTGAGGGAGACGTTCCATCATATTCTATGTGAATGTGAGACATCAAATACCATGTGCTTGGCGAGCATTTTACAACGCCGGACAAGGTATGGCGCTCCGATTCAAAGAAGGCGTGGGGGGGGGGGGCGGTATTTATGAAAATTCTAAAACTGGAGTGCTTGGGGCATGGACGAGTACAATAGATCTTCTAGGTCGCGGTACCGTTTGCCCAGGCAATTCCTAATGATAATAATAAATTTTCACCTGTGAAACTTTTTTCTAAATCTTGGGCGAATCTTGTGGCACCCTTTATAAAGAGAAAACCAAATTTTAAAAGAAAATGAAGAGTAAAAAATTTGGAAACGTATGCCAATTTAATGCTTTTCGATGAAAAATTTTGTTTTTTTTTGCATTTTTAAGATCTTATTAATCTAATTTTAAATTATTTGATTTCCCATTTTCTAAAGTTGTATTCTAACGTAGCACAGCAATGTTGCACTCTGTTCTTTCTTTTACTATCTTTTCTAGTTGATTGTTTCCAGTCTGCTAGAAAGAACGTCACAATAGTAATAAATATTAATCATGCTAACCATTCTTTTTATCGCAAATAGACTTTTTAGTACAATGAGATGCGGTCCTAGACCGGTTGTGCTTTGCGGGCCGTCTGGATCGGGTAAAACAACTCTATTAAATAGATTATTTAAAGAGTTTCCGAATACATTTGGCTTTAGTGTATCGCATACGACTCGCAAACCTCGACCTGCCGAACAAGATGGCGTTCATTACAATTTCGTAGAGAAAGATGTAATGAAAAAAATGATTGCCAATGGAGAGTTTATCGAATCGGCTACATTTAGTGGTAACATGTACGGCACTAGCAAGGAAGCTGTACGAAAAATACAAGCGGCCGGTAAAGTGTGCATATTAGATATTGAGCCGCAGGGTGTTGAACAAATCAAGAAAACTGATTTAAATCCGATTTTAATATATAATAATCCGCCGTCGATAGAAGCCTTGGAGAAACGTTTACGTAAACGCAATACCGAAAGTGAAGAAACTTTAAATAATCGTCTCGCTGCTGCTCGCGAGGAAATTGCTTACGGTCTTACTCCAGGCAATTTTCATAAAATAATCAATAATATCGATATTGATGAGGCCTATGAAGATTTTCGCTCTTACTTGTTAGCCGAATTAAAGGCGCAAGAACTTGATGGTGTTACTATTTGTTGGTAGATCGGTTCAATGCCCTACTAAACTTGCCTGTGTGTGTTTAAATGTGTGGTTAAATTGTATTGCTATGCATGGAAAGGTATTACAGCGAAAGTAAAGTTTATGCATTTTTTATGTAATGATTTTTTTTTGATCCTAATTTAAGATAAATGATAAATTATTTGAAATAAAGTCAATTTTTTTTTCATTTTTTTCTTTCATAACATTTTCGCTTAATTAAGGTATTTTCACTTCAATAATATTCGAAAAAAAAAAAACGACATTTTATCAGAAAAGAAATGCATACAAGACAAGATTCTCGGATAAGAGACGATTGGGATAGAAAATTTTGATAAGATTGTTTGTAAACATACATACAGCGACATGCATTAAGCAATTGATTGAGTTTGTTGCAATCGTATCATATAGATAAGCATGCTTTAGTGTGGATATAAGTTATCATCAATCAATCTTAAGATAGCTGGGAGTATATGCGAGCTATATTATCAAGTTGTGATTAATCAGTGTAAATGGTAGCAATTACCTTAAGTGGAATAATCATAAATTGAAATCGTAAATAAAAAAACGATTCAACGATTATCAAAATGGAGCAACGATTTCATTTGCTTCGAAGTTTGATTCTATGGAGTCTCTCTTCTAAAGCATAAAACGACACAGGTCACTCTTGCAAGAGATAATCAGCATCATCATCATCATCATCATCATCATCATCATCATCATCATCATCATCATCATCATTGAACTGCTTTCAAATGCCTCCTCTTACTTTGATCTTAAATAATATATTGACTTTGTCAAGTTTGAAGGGACAGATATCTTATTCTGTTTATCTATTTATTTATATCGTTCGATGATATCGTAAGCTATGGACAGTGCATTATATGTATTGTACTTTATTTAGGGGCTTTTCGATAACTCAAATAATATTCTGTTGGAACGATAAAAAGAAAGCTTAGGTTATATGAGACAATTTTAAGAAACAAATCGTATTTTTATACCCATCACCTATGGATAAAGAGTATATTAATTTCGGCGGACCCGACACGAGACCCCATAACTTGTACATATTCTTGATCAGTATCGAATTCTAAATTGATTTGATCATATTCATCTGTCCGTCCGTCCGCGTGCCTGTGTAACGTGTCTGGTAAACATTCTCCTGGTCGTAAAATTGCTACAATCATCTTCAAATCTGGCCCAAAGGATGTAAGTTTTTGTACACAGAATGCTCGTGAGACCGAGCCATGACCATATGATCGCAGTACAACATAACCTGAGAATGTCTCTGTTTTCAAAAATAAAAACTATTTGTTTTTTTTTTGCTTTTTACTTATAAACCACAGCAGACACTGTAGGATTAGTACCAAAATGGCCACGCCTGCTTATAATATTAGAAAACAACACATTTTCATTCTTTTATAAAAATGTTTGTAGCATCCAGAAGAAAGTTTCAGGGATCATACGAAGTCTACATATTGATCAATATCAAATCTGAATCTGAATCGTTCTCGAAATGTTTGCCAGTCCCTTTGTCCGTTTCTTTGTTAATTGTTGTAAAGGTAAAGGTACTCATGATCACAAAACTCTGATATCTGATGGAAATTTGCACACAGATTCACATTGCTAATGTGTCAAATCGGTAAAAGGACTCGCCCCAATATTGCACTGTAGGCAAGTTGGGAATAGCTCGGGATATTCTAAGGTTTTCCCCCCAAAAACTTTAACGAATGCATGATACAAAATTCCCCTCTTGTTCTACAAAAGTAGAAATTCCACATTGCCCACAGTTCAATATAAGGGCGCGGCCTTTTACCAATGTGGCTTGAGAAGATCTCGGCTTTCTTGATTTCTTTGCTCCGAAACCGCAACGAACACACGCCATGAAATTCCCCTTTTGTTCCACAAAAATGGAGAAAGCCAGCCAGTCGTATCCATGTAATATTACCGACTATGGAAAATTAGTTGTTTCCTTTTTTTTAAGTCTTCTTTAGAATAAAGGCAATAGGTATAAATTTAATTTAATTAATGTAAATTTTATTCCTCCAAAACTAGAATTTTATTCCTCCAAAACTTTTCATTTTATTTACATTGTTTTGGAGGAATAAAATTCTAGTTTTGGAGGAATAAAATTTACATTGTTTTGGAGGAATAAAATTCTAGTTTTGGAGGAATAAAATTTACTTCTGTCGCGGCCGAATATAATTTTCTTTTTTTTTTAACTGTAAACATCGTTAGTATTATATTAAATGGAACTCTCGATTACGTTTAAGGTACGGGGATTTTATACGCGAGAATCACGATTACGTCTATGAGGCCTTACATTTAACTTTTAAGGGAACGGACGACTGTGAAGCTCAAAGCTTTGATCTCATATTTACTCCGTCATTCGGGTCAAATTAAATTCGAAAATTAAAATTCATGAAATCACTTCACATGGATCCCCATGTAATTTAGCGAAAATAATTTTTAAGCTTTGCGATCATTGGGTTTTGTCTTACACTATTTGTAATAAAATCTCGTCCTCAAAATCAAAAATAAGCAAAATCTTTTCATGGATCGTACTTGACTATTACTAAGCAATACGGTTCGATGTTCCTGTCTCTTATACACATCTAGATGTGTATAAGAGACATCAGTAAATGCATAGGATGATGTACAGATGTAGTATGACTACTAACTACTACTATTACGCACATGATCCCATGACTAAGTTTCAAAAGAAATATGTCGAAATTTTATAACATCTGACCATTAGTTTACATTAGTTGCAATTGTTTTAATGACCTTAAAGGGCTATAAACGAAAACCAGATTTTCCCATAATTTTGAAATTCCAAGAGAGGCGTAAAGGTTTTTCCAAATGTTCGCTTAGTTGAACCATTTCGTTTGAAGTTTGCTACTTCATCAATAGTAGCGACATCTATATATATGTCATCCTACGAATTTATTGAGCGAGGCATTAAAATATTAAGCAGATTTTAATTATGTTGTTTAGCATTTCATTGCTTATTAAGTCAATATTCCGAATATCTTCCACAAGGACAGATTGGCAGAGAGAGAATTTGTTAACTCTTATAAGTTGTTATGCAATAATTACTTAATAGGGTACTCGCATACCTTTACGTAGCACGTGAATCGTTTATAATATCGTCGTTAATTTTTGTTGCAAAATACTTTCTATTGCTTTTAAAATTTAGCAAATCGTTTCGTTTAAAATCGAATGTTATTTTTAATTTGATTTTTGTTTTAGTTAAGTTGACCTAAGCATGTACAAATTTGATCTTTTGAAATTTTAATTTAATTTTCCATTAGAGGCAATGCCAGTTTTTTTGCCATAACATTCGGGCATGTTTTAATCGTTGTGGCATTTTCGTTCGCTTGTTAAAGATGCAACAAACATTCGACTTAAAGGTTAAATAGTAAATTTGCTGTTACTCTAATCGTTTAAGTGTATATATATATACAGGGTTCTGATTTCTATTTCAAGCCAGTGGCTTTGGTTAATTTTACTAAACATCTCAGGCTAAACAGGGATAATATGTTTGAAGCATATATACGATTCGAAAATGACTTTTATTAACAAGATTTTGTATGGGAAGTTGTCGAAAAAGTGGTCCGATCCGAATATTTGCCATAGCGTCTCTCGTTGGGTCAGTGCACCTCAGTGTAGCATAATTCATCAAAATATTTGAAAAGTTGCGGCCTGTTGAGTGAAGTCAAGAAAACAAGACGGACAAATAGACAGACAATCTTATATCGATTCAGGAAGTGAATTTGAACAAAAAAGGGGAGTTTTACATTAAATACTTGTCGATGTTGCATACATCCGCACGAACCTATTGTACCACAAGGGGTGTATCGTGTGTACAACATATTATAGTAAAAATTGACCATATTGTGTGTTCCCAAAATTCATTCAAGGAGTAATTTGGACAGAGAATACAGGCTTTCAAGTCATAACAACCTTTGTGGTTTGCATTGTGTACTCGTAAAGTTCAGACTCAGTAGTACAATAAGTGTTAAATTTAACATGAAAGAAAAGTGTATTTTTCGGTAGTCAAATCTTTTACATCCACCACAAAAAAAGGTGAAATTTTGGTGTCTGCATTTTTTGCCATGTTTGCGTACATGCTGCAGGATAGAAACCAATTTTTTTTTGTAGTTACACTTGTTGTAGTTTATGTGGCGATGAAGAAAAACTCTACCTTATACGCTTTTAAAAACAAGGGACTCCCATAGACATCATGGGCCGAAGGAGATCATAAGCAAGGCGGATATAAAAAAGGCTCAAGGGTACAAAGTATGCTCGTTCGATAGGTTAGGTTACGTCTGCCCGCGTTTTGTTAAATGGTAACTACGCGCTATTCTTTTAACTGTAACAGTTTGAGGAGTGCCGGTGAGCCAAAAATATAGAACTTCTCCTACATCTCATGAACTACCTAGCTCAGCAATTGCACGTACATCGTTTTCATATGCGTCTAATCTTCTCAAAGTGGCACTTACGAGTTGCGTTAAGATTTAATGCAGTTAATAGTTTTCTATAGACAAACACGAACGGTATAGGCAGCAAACGTTATACAAAAGTGGCAGCGTATGCTGTACTGTGGGCGTGTCTTTTGATCGAGTGGGTATGTTTTCAATACCAGCCTATTTGGACGGACCAAAAAGGTTTGTAAAAGTTTTGATCCTTATCAAAAATATATACACTTTATAGAGTCTCTGCACCTTTCCTTTGGGTTTTGGTGGTATGTACAGAAATTTGTACAAGTCTTATTGATCCACATAGTATACAGTATAGGTCTTCAAGCTGTACGTGGACTTAGAGATACTCTATTCTAGAATTTTCCATGACCGTTTTGGCAAAACACCGAGTTACTCGCTTTAAAGCGCTCAATGAACTTTAAATGCTGTGCTTGATCCAGCTTTAGTTGGTAGGTAGTAGGCTTTACTGTTTGGGTTAATAGAATTCTGTGAGTACGAGTATGGAAATCTTTTGGGAAAGTACCCTGTAGAGAGCTTCTTGATAAGTCCACGGTGCCAAATCGATGTCCATGTACACTGTTACGAACTGCTTTAAGATTTTATATGGAAGCATGGCCAGAGTGGAGTATTCAAGGTCGCTATATCTCTGATTCAATTCTTGGATTAATCTCTGCCCGGCATAAATAGTGCAAAAATCAAATCTTATAACATCGAAACAAAAAGGCTAGAGAAAGTAAGGCCTTTGTAAGACGGCTTTATTCTGCTTAGGTTGCAATTCAGATAAATCAACTCTTATCGCTATGCTGCCTATTCATTTTCGTATAGCTCGACGTATATAGTTCATATTCTCAGTTAAGGAAATGCATCACTGCTGGTGATATCCATCGTTCGTCCCTAAGACGCCGTTAACTCGATTTGTAAATGAGTTCACATAGCTGGGCAGCTTGTCATCGTATAGTAGGCCTTCATAGTCTGAAGAAATATCCTCACATATATGTGATAAACGAATTGGAAAATTATTAAAAAACATATATTAAAAACAGAGTTAAGCAAAAAAACAAGGGAATTTTTGAACGATGTAATCAATCAGTTATGAATGGCTCCTTGGAGATAAGCAAAGAGCGGGGCAAACTAAAAATAAAACTCAATTATTTCTTTTGTTAGCTTTCAACTAATACAATACAACATTGTTTAGGTTTAATAAACTTTCCCCTATCAGTGACTGGAAAGGTACCATTAATGTGTACGATACCTTTGTGTTTGCCACCGAAGGAAAGGGATATATTGATTTTGTCAAAATGTTTGCTACACCCTAGATGGAAGATACGCATTCTTTATCAATATCAAATTCTCAATCGATTTAAGCTTGTCCCTCTGTCCGGCCGTGTTATGTCTGTGCTAAGGAAACCTTTTCCTGATCGCAAAACTGAAGCTATCGGTTTCGATCGAGTATCGCAAGTTTGTATTGAAAATGCAGCAAATCGTTTTAAGGGCATGCCCCCGGTACAACATAACCTGGGTCTATCTTTGTTTTCAAGAGCAAAATTACTTTTCGAAACGACAGCAGATACAGTGATAAAAATTTTCAAGTCTGTTTCATGGATGATTCTGCAGTATCTTTAGAAAAATGGGAAAAATAGGCCACGCCCATCCGCTCTTACAGAATATTAAAATTTAATTCTTCTATCAAAATGTCTGCAACAAGCAGAAGAAAACTTCAGAGATCTTCCAAAATACATACATTCTCGATCAGCATCAAGAACTGAAGTTATTTAGGAATGTCTGTGTTGCCATGTGCTAGTCTCTGTGAGCTTGTATGGTGAACATACTCTTGATAGCAAAAGTTAAGTTATTGACTTGAAATTTGCCAAAACCGTGGGAAATGAAAAAGATCGGGCACTCGCCCATTCAACAGGACAGGAAGACAGACTATGAACATATCCCTTTTTCGTCTATTTTTTTTTTTTTTTAAAGAGGTGTTGGGCAGAAAAGATTCGGCTACAGCTTAGTTGTTGTTTATTTATTTATATATTTTTTTTTTTCTAGAAAACTTTCAGCCCGATTCGTTTGTAACCTTTCTTTTTTGTTTTGTTCCAATTTTCTAATTAAACACATGACTGCGATGAGTAATAGCTTTAATTAAATCTAAAATAATTTATTTCAAATACATGCATAAATACACACATACTTCTGTATATATCTATATACATCTACATCTCTTTCTCGCATCTTCCTCTATCTCTCCCTATCTCCCTCTCTCTCACTGTCTTTCTGTATATCTTTGCCCATAAAAATGTTAATAAAACTTCTCATACAGTTATATATGAACATTATTTTATGTTTCGTTATGGTTGAAATGATTGTATATAACTGTCTATGTATCTATGTGTGTTCATGTGATTAACTATAGTAATATGATAGTTTCCAGCGTATTTCATTCCCCATTAACATAGTTTTGCTAGTAGTAGACATACATTCGCAATACATTTTCACATCCATATAGGCATAGACATATAATGCACATGCATACATTTGCATTTATATCACATATAGATTAATTAAATGCATATTTACTTACTTGATCATCCAAGAATTAACACAACAAGCAATCCTTTAATACATGTTCTACTATTTTTATGGTGCGCATAACTTTAACAATTCAAACTATTTAATTAAGCACACATTCACACAAACACAAAGCACACAGTGCACACAGCACACACACACACACGGTACACACACAACATACGGCAAACACACACACAAGGCATACACACACACCGCACACACATAGCACGCAAACAGCACACACACACGGCACACACACAGCACACACATAGCACACAAACAGCACACACACGCGGTACACACACAGCACACACACACCGCACACACACACCGCACACACACACGGCACACACACAGCACACACACGCGGTACACACATAACACACAAACAGCACACACACACGGCACACACACAGCACACACACACGGCACACACACAGCACACAGATCGAAGCACAAATGCATACGCGCTGCCACACAAAGCGAGCTGAACATAAAATTGCAAAGTAGGTAAATAAAAGTTTACTATGCACCGTGCTCGTGCACCACAATGCCTGTAGTGAAAATAAATGGAAAAGGTGAGTAAAATAACTACGCAAAGCGTTTACTGTCTCGGAAGATGCCATACAATGCAATAAAAAGCAAAAGCAGAAAAGAAATATAGATTAGTTGCTGTACATATTTAAAGCCATCACTCGGGGAACGTTATTCATTCATTCATTCATTCTTATTCGCGCTCTCACGAACTGAAAACGTTTTTTAACAAAATTTTCTATTTCTCTTTTTGGAATTTTTAACTTTCCTAAAGTTGGTTATATACTACGGGAGTTTGCTTTCTTAAAAGAACAAGCAAAAATATTGCAATGGGGCACGGCTCCTATCCTATATATACATCCTACATCACCCCACAGTATTTTATATAATTACTTTTCAAAATCGCCGGAAAAACAATCCGATCCGAACAATTTTCAATAACGTGCTCGTGCTCGGACCAAAAACACGCCAGTGTACTGAATTTCATCAAAATATTTCCAAAATTTGCAGCCTATCAACACAAGGAAACAAAAAAGAGACAAATGGACAGGCGGACGGACAGTCAATCTTAAATTGTTTTAGAAATTGACTTTGAAGTGATCGGTACAATATAACAAGTCCTTCTGGGTGTTGCATAGATCCTCCCAAGCTTAATTATACCCTTGTTCCACAAGTGGTGCGAGGCATAAAAAGTAACATTTTTGAACGCAGCTAAGTTGTAAACACAACAATATTCAAATGGCTTCTATTGCTCCTCAAAACCTGTGAAGAATATATGAAACCAGTTTTCAAGCAGGTTTGCTGATTCAATCTGGTGCCGGCTTATAGATTTTGATTATCGACTTGTCGTAAAAAGTAATGCCTTTACAGCCGTCGACAAGGTTGCATTTTTCGTACCATCGAACGAAAATCTTTTGATTGCTGCTGCCGACTAACATATTCAAATTACGATCCAGTTTACTTGATATCGAGAAGCATAAACCGGCCCCTGGCTTAACATCATCAATAGCGCGGTTAATATTCAATTTTAGTATGTGAACACTAACTACTTACACCTATCCCATAAGACCATTAAAGGCTATTGATATAACAATTTCTTGAAATTATTCCATCACCAAACTTATCATCTAATAAATCAATTGTTTGTTCGGCTGTGTAGCATGCCGCACCGTATGACCGAAACTACACGTTCTTTAGATATCGTTTTCATCGTGCTGAAGTCAGATATTGTATTGCAGATCCACATCTTTCAAGTTGGATCATAAAAAACTTTACAAGTGAGGAAATCTCTTTTCTCATTTTCAAAGTAATCAGCACCGGCAATGCCCCGCAGCTTAATATTCAATTTTAGTGTATGAACACTAACTACTTACACCCATCCCGTAAGACCATTGAAGGCTATTGATATAACAATTTTTTGAAATTATTCCATCACCAAACTTATCATCTAATAAATCAATTGTTTATTAGGCTGTGTAGCACGCCGCACCGTATGACCGAAACTACACGTTCTTTAGATATCGTTTTCATCGTGCTAAAGTCAGATTCTGTGTAGATCCACATCTTTCAAGTTGGATCATAAAAAACTTTACAAGTGAGGAAATCTCTTTACTCATTTTCAAAGTAATCAGCACCGGTAATGCCCCGCAGCTTAATATTCAATTTTAGTGTATGAACACTAACTACTTACACCTATCCCATAAGACCATTAAAGACTCACATCTTAAAAGCGACATCTAACCAAGGTCGGTGTTACAGAATGTACAGATATCGCGCAAATAATTCGCGGACTGGACTGACATGTGAATTTTTTTTGGAACATCACTATCAATTTCAAGTTGTTCCAAGGTAACATCAGCGAATTCACGAGGTTTACGACGACTCACCGTTTTTTTAATTTTTAACTTTGAACGTTTTTTTTAAGAGTGTAAGTCTGAATTCGAAGTCCAGATTCGTTGAACTCATAGACTCATAGACTAATTGCTGAGAATGCTCTAGATGGGGTAAATTTTGATTTCAAAAAAGGCTTGCCTGCCGATGACACTTAACTGTGCGATAGCGATATTTTCGTCACTTTGAGGACTTCTTTGCCCTGTTGGGGAATGGCACCTCTTTGATTTTGATAGAAAAATAAAGGATTACGAATCATCTAATCAACTTCTTGGAAAATTATTGGCTTTGTAGATGATTTTAGCCCTTAAGATACGAGTAATCGGATAAAACCGTAAACTAAGTTTGCCTTTCTAGAGAAAATTTCAAAGTTGTGCCTTTAATGAAATGCGAAAGACAACTCTCGGTTACCGCTAACTAAGAAGGCGTGTGCGTTAGAAGGGTCCTGATATGCATATCAAACATGTTATAAGTCTTCGATGGTCGCACTATGGTACACTGCACTGGGAATTGAATGCGACTATGACGACCTGAGGGTCGCGCCTTTCATCTTATCTACTCGGCTAAGCGATAGTCAAAATTGTTGGTAAATTCGATTGGAAAATTAAAAAAAAAAAAAAAATTAAGCCACATATAGACATTTGAGGAAGGCAGGTAAATTATTTGAGGTTTTTAGATGGCTTGAACCATAACCAATGAAATTTTCATGATCTTTAAATTTAACACTCGATCGGGTATCGCAACCCGGCAGTTGTATCGCTTTTTGATTCTAAAAATTACGTTTAATGAAATCAATTTTTGACACACTACACGACTTGCGGTACAAGGGCTTATTAAGTTTGTGTGGATGTATGCAACACTTAAAAGGATTTGCGATAAATCCAACTTTTATTATACCGATCGATTCATAGCTACTATCTGAAACGGTAAAAATTTGTCTATCCATCTGTCCGCCGTGTTTTCTCAAGCTATAGGTCGAAGTTTTCGACGTATTTTGAGGAAATTTAATACACCGATGCTTGTTTTGGCCCAACGACGAACGCTATTAAAAAAATGGCTCGGATCAGTTTACTTTTTCAATCACTCTCAATATAAATATAATTTTATTTTGGAAAGTTGTTATATAAATAACTGTATTAAGCGAAGTGGCTTAGGGTATTTGACGCTGGGCCGTGTCCTACGATAGTGTTTTCACTTGCTAGATCTTATATATTGATTGTTAATGAAGAGTAATGATTAATTAAAAAAAATATACACTATTCCTTTTTTATGGGCCATGCCCACTTTGCCGTTTGTGTGAAAGCAGTCAATTTGACGAATAACTGACATTTGACACAAACATTATTTCCTACCATTTTTGGACTTGATATGAAAGCGATCCTAATGAAAATCTGAGTCATGGGGTTTTCAAAATATCTTTAAGGGATCGAAAGTTATACGCGAAAAAATGAAAAAACAGCTGGTGTTTTCCGAGATTGTTTTAGTTTCTCCTGAATTGTGGAAGAATAGGTGAACATGTCTCATGCCTATTTTTCAACCTCATATTCTTTATCGATCAAGAAATGTTTTTGCCGAATATCAGCTTTTTATCTTGTCTTTCATGACTTTGACGATTCAACAAATTTATCCGTCCATAAATCGGGGGGGAATTGAATGAAAAAAATTTCATAATAAATGTGTTTGTCAAGAGATACGGTTTGAAACGGATAGACAGATACGATTACATCTTACTTAAGAGATATTTAATAAATCTAATAAACTCCTCCTCCCTGATGATGGCGAGTAAAAAAATATGAAAAAAATTAAATTAAAAAAAAAAAAAAATCGATTCGTTCATGCTTTACAAACCCGTAAATAAACAGATATTGATTTGAAATTCTATACAAACATGCTGACACGCTCATGTAATTTACAAAAGTTCTAAGCATTTAAAATTTTCTAAAGTTTAATGGGTTGATGAGACTTGCTAAACAAGTTGTAACCTATTTCGTTTATCGATATCGTGGCATTTTGTTTGCTTGTTTGTTTATCTCAACAAAAGTTGATGGACGTATGTCTTTAAAAGTTTTATTTGGCATTTGCATTGAAATTTTTGGGTCATCGTAGAAAATAGAACATAAAACGTGCTTGTATATGTTGCATATGCATATGCAGCAAGAGAAATATTTTAAATAATTTTTTCACTTAACTTTTTTACCGGGACTATTAACGACTTAAATCATATAATTTATTTTTTTATTTATTTATTTTTTTTCAATGCATAAACATGTATATACATGTATATATATACATGTACATAGATACATATATATATATATATATATGTGTATGTATTCGCACTTTACCCTACTAGCGTAGAAATGCAATAAGAATAACACATAAAGGCTTTGTCTAATGCATAGCAATGAGGTTAAGATACTTAACACTTCATATAGATTGAATTGTAAAATATTTTTTAACAAACACACACTCATACGTGAAAACCAAAAAATAAAAAGCTTTATTATAATAATAATAATAATAATAATAATAATAGTGATGACATACACACGCAGGCATGGGGTAGAAAAAAAAACTATTTTTCTTTAAATTTACAAATAGAATACTAGATGGACGGACGTCAACTAAACTACAAATAAAAACGCCATAAATTTATACTCGCGAACATATTTATATACATTTCGGAGGGGGGCAAAAAACGCTTGTCGTCACATTTCTATTATATATATATATATATAAAATATATTTTTATATCCATCACCGTAGGATGAGAGATGAGGGATATACTCATTTTGTCAAAACGTTTGCAACGCCTAGAAGAAAGTATCAGAGACCGCATA
>KK500078.1:275406-290955 GCA_000688715.1 Glossina pallidipes
TTTGTAACTTTTTTTTTTTATTTTTCATTTTTGCAATGAGTGGATGCGACTACTTGTCTAGCAAATTATGTAATCTGGTAAAATGTCTATACATATGTACATATATATGCATGTTTTAGAAAATTCTTCATGAAAGTTGTGCGCGTTGTTTAAGTACTTTTGTAACTTTTTTTTTTTATTTTTCATTTTTGCAATGAGTGGATGCGACTACTTGTCTAGCCAATTATGTAATCTGGTAAAATGTCTATACATATGTACATATATATGCATGTTTTAGAAAATTCTTCATGAAAGTTGTGCGCGTTGTTTAAGTACTTTTGTAACTTATTTTTTTTATTTTTTTTTTTTTTTTTGCTTTTCATAAAAACAATATCTAAGAGATGAAGTTCATTGACCGATTCCTGTAGTGTTAAGTGTAAGAGTAGTAGATTTGATGCTTAATATTGATATGAGTGTATGTACTACATATTTATAAATAAATGCGCCGTTTGAATTACTAACTTATACGAAAGCATTTTTTGCTGGTGAATAATGGCAAATCACATAAGCCAAATCGTTGATGCCTACAATGTAAGCAGTAAGCAGTAAGCAGTAAGCAGTTTTATGAACAACTTCTTACAGACATATAACGCTTTGTGTAGTGTAGTGTGTATATAGGTAGGTAGACCCGTATAAAATAATAGCTGATTGTAGCATTTTTCTTTTATTACTTCTTATACCCTACACACAAAATATGGTACAAATTATATACACTTTGTGCAGATGTATGCAACGTTCGACTTTTCTGTATATCAATGGATTTAGAGTTGTTTTCTAACTCAATATGATTATATAGGCTGATCGTCTGTCCGTCTGTCCGTCTGTCCGTCTGTCCATTCGTCTGTTCAATGTTGCTACTGTATGTTTTCGGGTTACATATTGTAATCAGCAAATCAGCGGCAAATTCCATTAAAAATACCAGATACAATCGTATCATTTTTAAACCGATTCCATACCTAGAGCCCTATTGTGAAAAAGCTTTTTTATGAAAAACAATTTTTTTTTTTTTAAATAAATTTCTCAACAAGAGTCAATGAAAAATGCATTTTGATATATGACTTAAATGTGGAAAACTTTGAATTAGATAAGACCATTTTTTGAACCGATCTTATATATAGTCGCTTTTTTTTTAGCAGGTATCTTTTGCATACGTGTATAAACATATCGTTGGCCAGGGAGGCTGTTATTTGAAAGAAAGCAAGCTATTATTCTTGTCTTAAATGCTTGGATCCTTTCATTGACTTTAATAGGTGATCCGATAAGAGTAATAACATGAAGTCCAAGGTTAAGGTTGCTCTTCTCTCCAAGCTGTGTTCGTGATTTCGACGGAGGACTAGATTCATGACAATAAACTGATAATGTTCCCGCTAACACTGGGAGCAAGGTTTTGAGAAGAGCGCTAGTTAGGAGGTCGACCGGAGGGGGGTTCGTTATATGCATTGAAAATAAAACTTCGACAATTGCATGGGTTATAAATTTCATACGTGTTCTATTTATGAGCGCACTTTGTTTTTAAAATTGTCGATGAATCCTTAGGTCGATGATTGTTTTTGGTTTTTTTTCTGTCTAGTCAAGTGGTATCCCCTGAGTGACTGGTCATAGTAAAAAAAAAGAATATGAAGAGCAATTTAATTCTTTGCCAAAGTGAATTCATTATACTAGATTTGGGTCACCTCGATTCATAATCTAAACCTCTTCTCGCACAAATATAAACCTTTGCCAAGAATTCGTTGTGCCATACATCATATGTCCTACAAAATTGTGTGGATGTATGCAACACGCAAACTCGACAGTTCAGAATCACCTTCTGAATCAATTTAAGCTTGTCTGTCCGACAGTCTGTCTTCTTTTCTTATGTTTTCCTACCTATAGATCGCAATTTTCGAAATATTTAGATGAATCCTGCTACAACGACAAATACTGGCCCCAAGGACAAACGTTACTGAAAATGCTTTAGGTAGGAGCAGTTTTTCCACCATACTTCCCATACAACATGTTAGTTTGGAAAGTCGTTACAGGAGTAACTATGTTAAGCGAGCTGATGTACGATATCTAAGGGATGGCCGTGAACCATTATAGCCTTTTATTTTCGATTATTTTATAAAATTTCTTACTTTTATTAAATGCTTAAATTTTGATTGTAGTGAGCGAACATGTTTCGTAACATTTTTTCTTTATTGTTACATGTTACAAAATGAACATAAGATCTAGTAGCCGCAAGTATTTGTACTAAACATGAATTTATCGTTGATAAAAGATGTCTTACGATGGCAAACACTCATGTAAAAATATATTGTGTAATACAAAAGGAGAAAAAAATTTAAATGCAAAAAACAATGCTTTTCTATGGAATATTGCATACGAGCTCACATATACATATATATATATATATATATAGATATATATACTTCCAGTCACATAAAGAATGATATTTTAACGCCGTTTAGGATATGCTATTGTCTATGGTGTTAACCGCCCGCAGAGTTAATAGGTAGCTGTTATTGGCATAGATTTGCTTATGAGGCTTACGTAATGCTTTTTTGTATGCGTATAGAAATTGAATAAGTATTGAAACTAGATGTTATCATACCTTCTACTACTATTTGCTAAGACACTATTGTTGTTTGTTTTGATATTTTCCTTTTAAAAATAGGTCAAATTTGTTGACAAATACATTGTCATATTATACTATGGAGATATTTAGATTTGTTTATTAATAATTTGATAAAAAAAAAAGCATGTCACTTGGATATTAAATTATAATCAGTATATAAGCAGCTTAATTCGCCCTGATGCAAATGGCATCAGAAGATGGCAGTTACGGTCTAAACGGATCTTTATCTATTTGTTATATAGTGGAGAAGTAATTCGTTATCTGCTTTTTCAAGAGAAGCTCTCTTTGTCTCTTTGGCTCATTGGTCGAACTGCTCTACTACGCTTCGTTCTGGCTTATGCTTCAAGATATCATGCTTAAAGGGATGATACGCACAACATAATTCCTTAAACCTATGATTAAGTCAAGTTCATTGCCAAAGGAAAAACGATAGAAGCGGAAATTATATTCTGATTTCTGAGAGAAAGTACTGTTGAATCGTGATGATGGATGAGTCTATACAAATACAAAGTCAAAAGAAGTGCAAATTATTTATAATTCCATTCTAACAAATCATTGCCATCAAGGCTCAAACCAATTATTCATAGTGGGAGAGGGATGGATGGAATATTGTTAAATGATTGTACTAAGCAATTGGCACAATAAAGGGCCACAATGGGATTTTTTAGCATTCTTTTTCCTTTATGCAAATAATATCGTTCTGCTTACATGTCTCAGACCGGAGACTTATTGTGTGGTCTGTTATACATATATCCATTGCTCAGGGGATGCCTCCTATACATGTAACATGGCGACGGCGAGTGTAGAGAGAGAGAGAGAGAGAGAAGGACGGCATGGGAGATGTGTACCCGATCGGCACGCGTTGTTTACTCACCGAACATTCACTATAGCTATGACCAAACCCCTCGTAATTAATGCAACGTTTTCGCCACTGGGAATAGAAGGCTGATATTCACATATGATAGTAATGCTACTTTACTGCTTGGCATGACGATGTTCCTATCCATATTGCAAAACCAGTCCAGGAAACGTTAACAACGCTGGAATGGAATACGGTACACTTCCCGCTGCGTTCACAAGGCATTGCAGTTCTTGATGACAAGTTATTTCCATTACTGTTTGTCTGAACAAAGCTTCGATTACAATGGCCACGCCCAAAAAAGTGTGCTTTCCTCCTCACTGGCGATGACATCAACTTCTTAGTCACGGCAATAGATGATGCTATAGATTCATCTGTTCAACGAAATTAACGTCAATGCTCCTGTACGCCCATCTAGGAAATGACGACTCGTAAAACTTAGTCCTTGTACCTCATTTAGGGTTGCATGTGAAAATTTGGACGTCGTTTGCAATCTTATGTCCATGTCCGATTCAATACAAACTATAACTCTCTCTCTCTCTCTCCTTCTCCCTTCCTCTCCGCGCCCCCTGACTCTCTCTCCCCCTTCCACCTCCCTCTCCGTCCCCCTTCCACGTCACTTTCCCTCCCACCAGTCTCTCTCTCTCTCTCTCTCTCTCTCTCTCTCTCTTTCTCTCTCGCTCCCCTATCAATCGTCGTTATCCCAAAAAGGACTACAAAAACGTAGTTGGGCAGACGGACAGATGGACAGAAGTACAGACAGAGATGCTTAAGTGCATTCCGAGTTTGAAACTGGGCAAGAATTTATATACTCTATGGAAGTTTTGCAGCTGATTTCTGCGTCTTATGAAGGTATTGAAAAAAATAATTCACCTTTGATACACCATAACACTGGCTAGGCGTGGCCGATTTCTTGCATTTTTCATAGAGGTACTGCAACATCGCCCATGGAACATCCGTTCAACTTTTTAGAGATTTATCTGCTTTATTTTTTTATTCCTTTTGAAGAACGGAACTGGTCTCAGTTTACGTGGGGATTTGGCCCATTTTCAGTGCCAACGTGCATGCAAGAACTTCCATTATTTCTGCCAAATTTGAAATCGGTCGCTTCATTTTTGCGGCCAGCAGAATGTTTACAGCAGACATTGCACAGACGGATGGTCGGGCGGACAGACATGCTTAAATTGATTCAGAATTGGATGCTGATCGAGTATATGTGCACTTGGGGTCCCTGAAATTTGCTTTTTTACGTTGCAAGTGTTTTGATGAAATGAATATACATCTCATCCTTCGGCGATGGGCATAAAAAATGAATGCCTTTATCTAGGACTTGAAGAGAGCAGATATAAAAGCTTTCTTATTCGATCGTGAAGGTGCAAGTCGTATTCCAGCATAGTAACCGATCATTAGTCATAAGAGAAATCAACGCAGCTTTCGTGATTTTTTAGCAAATCTGATATTCCCAAGTATTAGTCGCAATAAAACTCTCTCCAAGATCAATTTCGCTGTACAACAAGTTCGTTAAGCCACAAAAACCACAAAGAAAAAAAGAGCTTACGACTTTTGACAGCTTTATGATGTTTAGCTCAGAGAGAGGGTACGTTAAAGTATAAATA
Organism: Glossina pallidipes; assembly: GCA_000688715.1. Taxonomy (NCBI): domain Eukaryota; kingdom Metazoa; phylum Arthropoda; class Insecta; order Diptera; family Glossinidae; genus Glossina; species Glossina pallidipes. The sequence continues at coordinate 280,535 of KK500078.1, forward strand.
TTCTAAGACCTCAGGTTATCTTTGCACTTCTCCTCTGATTAATAATTTCCACGGTTTTGAAATTCTCAAGGTCACAAAAATTCAAAGAGAAAAATTTATTATACGGCAGTCAATATATTTTCGGGAAACAAAACATATTCAGACATTTAAGGAGTAAGATTCAAGGGTGTGAAGATAAATTCGAATTTAATTAGCAAAGACACCTACCAATATAAAATAATTCCAATTAAAATCCAGTTGGATTTTAAAGTTTGTATGATATCGTAAAATGCATATGGGAGAACACCCAAATTTGAGACCCTAGTGCGGCCAAACTGGAAAATTTCGCCTATATTCACCTACATCATGCGAATCTATATAAAAGCACCTATCGAATAAGCAAAAAAAAAAAATTAAACTTTTCTTTTTCTCTTATCTCAACATCTTACCCCGACAGCGTTTCAATGCCCGATATAGGACTATATCGTTTATTTCATACGTTTTTTCTATTTTGGGGTTAAATTAATTTAAAAAAATTATAAATTAAATTAATAATAAAATTAATTTTTTATTACACTACCTAGCTAACCGTTACGATATAACATTCAATCGTGTGACATTTTAAATGTTGTCATGATTTGATTTCTGTGTAATTAGTGTGATATTTACACACAAATTGATATGTGAACAATACGAGCTATATATAAAAACGACTTACGAAACATATAGGAAAAAGAAAAACATTTAATTGTTCAGTTTAATAATAAACATAACATAGTAAATAAAAGGGTAATAAACGAAACTAATTAAAAGTCAGATTTAATAACTTATTCATGCAAAGTAATAGCAAGGTTTTAATATCGCAGAAATTAATGTGTGTGTGTATGTTTTTTTTTCAACTATACCCACGATGCTATTCAATGTGGAGTTGAATGTTTCTCAAATCATCTTATTAATAAGTGAAGAAATGCTTTTTTTGTTCTCTAATAATCTATTAATGATGATATGATGAGATTATAAAATTTCTCCGCGCTGTTCACGTAAATTACTTTCATTGAGTTTCTGCTTCGTCTTCTTATCACAACGAATTGTTTAATAGATTTAATATGATTCCGGTTTTTTTTTTTTTTTTTTTTTTTTTTATTATATCCGCTACAGAAGATGTTGGTAACACATAGAAATCTGAATTTTATATAGAGCGTGAATTGCGTATATGTTCGCCTTTCTCTTATTTGCCCGTAAGAAAGTCCTTTCAAATAAATTGAACAAATTTTCATTTTTTTTTTTTGGCATATAAAGGTTTACATTTTCTGAGAATCCTTTTATGCGGATATACCTCCACGGTCCAAATTCATTAAGATTGATTTCCCTCAATCAATTTGTTATTATGAATTTAACTTTCACTACGAAATATTAAAAATTGTATCTTTTTTACTGTAGAAAGAATCAGTTTTGCGTAGGAAAGAGGATGCGAGAGAAAATTGCCCATACCGTTCCAAAGTTTTCATGCAAATTTACAATATCGATACATACATTTTTTAGCCAACTTTGTCGAGGAATTGTCGTGAAAATTGCAATTTTTTCCAAAATAAGACATTGTATGGAAATTGGTCGATCGAAAAGTGGATCCATCTGAACGATTTTCAATAGTGCGCGTCCTTGGATCAGCACATCTTAGTGCATCGAATTTCATTAAAATATCTGAAAAATTTCGACTTGTAGACATCAAGTAGACGGTCGGATGGATGGACAGACAGGCTTAGGCCTATTCACAAAATGGTTCTGAATCGGTCGTTATAAATAAAGGTGGATCTATCTCAAGCTCTTCTTGGTGTTACGTACGTCCACACAAAGCTAATATGTCCTGTATTACAAGTAGCGTGGGATGGGGTGGGAGTGAAAAGTCGTGCGAAGTGAAAGTGATTGTTTTTTAACTCATTGGAAAGGAAAGTGATTGCATATTGACAATTATACCAAATTCTGAAGAATTCGCTATGCTACACACTATCGTTTCATCCAAGGCCATGACGGTCGCAGGCTTGCGACAAAGATTTCTGAAAATGATGATGAATACGCTTTACCAAAATCAGTGCAACTTGAAGATAGTTTAATGAGTTGAACTCCGGAAATTTCGATGTCCATCAATGCTAGATACATTCGATAAAAGTTTTCATAGAATTAAAATACGACATCACACTTCATTTTGTGACATCGCGGTGAAGTTAAATATTAACCAAACAGCCGTTTTGAGTCATTTGCATAAAAATGGATAAAAAAGATGTCTAGGCAAGGTGTCTAGAACAATGTAATCCGGCTCATATGTAGTACGCAAAAAAGACCCTGTTCGAAGGTAGACGTGAATCTACTTAGCGCCAATCTTCACACACTTGATGCCACACAACTCTCGGCCAAACTTTGAAGGAGTCGCCTGCTTTGCAAACTTCTCTATTAAGAATACAGCAATAACGGAAGTTCAAGATGCAACAAACAAGTATGTGTACTATTGGGGGACCAGGAAAGTTGGTAGTGTAAGTTGGTGCCTGGTATCTGCTGGATTGATATCTGCTTCTTGTACATTAAAAAGATTCAAGGAGACATTAGCTGTTTGGCGCCCAGGAATCCAAAAGCAAGAGTAAGTTCGTAACTATGACGCGCGTAGTGGCGATAATAATAAAGCATTGCAGTATAATATTATGGAACGCAAGGGTCTTGGCGAAGAAAATGTTGTGCCAGGGTAGGCCTTTGTTAACTCCGCTATTAATTACGCAAAGTTGTTGTCAGTTGTTGTCTCTACGGCAACGGCCAGGGGATCTTTCCCGAATTCTTTCATACAGTAGGCGGAGATTTCTTTTGATTTGCGTTGGAGCTCCTCCACATTTTGGTCTGGAATGGAGCTCCGATGTGCTTTGTTATTACCAAACAAGAGTGGCAGTGCCGCAAGATACTTCGTTAGAAATAGCGGGTGAGGCATGACTGCTGGGGGCGAACTTTCGGTGACTACTCGTAATGGTTGTGGTTATCAACACACGCGGAGGTATTGAATAATTAAATGTGTATTATAGGCCTTGCCTTAGTCAGAGGGGTATTTTTGGACCACAACCAAACTTTCATGTCTGGTATTCCAGTCTTGGTATAGGTGCTCCCTTTTGCTGTATTATCTTGCAAGTGCAAGTGCTGGGAACGACTTGTAAACTACTGGAAAGGTCTGCGGGCCTCGTCTGGTTAAGCTATCTATGCAAGTGCAGACATTAAACATAGAGACTATCTATCTTCTCTGTATTTGGTAAGATTGAAAGGAAATGGGACATCTTGAGCAGCTCTATCGGGGCGGACGTTCATCTTGTTTCCTCTTCTACGAACGACTAATGCGATTAAAGAGCCCACCATCAGACGACATATATTTTCGATGACTTCGCAAAAGTTAAGGAATCTTCCCTGCAGGGGTTGGGTGACATCTACTATACAGCCCGAACCGTGTTTCACGACCGAGTACGATATGTCCCGCTTTCTACAGCACTCTCTCAATGCGCGGCGCTCTTTACACGGACTGCAAACGAGATTTGTAAAAATCTCTCAAAAATGAATCGATATCTTACACCGAAATGGCAGAAATTCTAGAGTGATGTCATAATGCGATTGCTTGCTAAAAACTGTAAAAGGTTATCCATCAAAGCGGCATATATTTGTTTTAATAAAATTTCATTAAAATATATATATAAAGCGTGTATTTAGACGTTAATGAAAAAGAGCCAAGAAATTTTTTCTTTTCTACTTTTCATATACTCTCCACAACATATACTCTCTTCAATAAAATTTGTCTTCTTCATGTTGTCAAATGGTAGATAGGGTAAAAATAAGTAAACAGTCAAACTCTGAACTGTGCATGTATTTGCATATTAAATAGCATTTCATTTTATAAAATTGATTTATCACTTTTAGTAACCAAAAAAAAATTAACGCGTAATATCATTATTATGACATTAGCTCGTTCCTAAAAATAAAATAATCTAATTTCACTTGTAGGGTTTATTCTTTTATATTAGGTTGGCGTGAAAAGTGCAACATTTTACGCTTTATTTATAGGCACAAAAATTAATTATGCGGATTTGTGGCAGCGGACGCCCTAAGTCATCTACGTCAATACTTAACTTCTATACCCTACACTGGTTGCGGTAAAAGTAATTAAGTTTGTGCAGATGTATGAAAAACACAGAAAGAGTTGAGATAGGTCCACCTATTATTACATCGATTCAGAAAGTGATTTTGAGTCGATTTAAACTTGTCTGTCCATCTGTCCATCTTCATTTCTTTCGTGCACCGACATATTTACATACATACATGCATACATGCATACCGACATAAAAGTAATTAAGTTTGTGCAGATGTATGAAAAAACACAGAAGGTCTTGAAATAGGTCCACCTATTATTACATCGATTCAGAAAGTGATTCTGAGTCGATTTAAGCTTGTCTCTCCATCTGTCCATCTTCATTTCTTTCGTGCTCGGACATATTTCAGCTCATAGGCGTATGCTATTAAAAATGGATCGAATCGGAATATCTTGAGAAGTCGTTATATGCATAAATATAGCATGGTATAGTGGTCTTTAATGATGCATTATAGTGTTTTTACTTATTTTTAAATTATAATTACTATGGCTAATAAAGACAAGAAAAATTTCATAATAAATTATTTCTTACAAAAACTCCCAATAAACAATAAATGCAAAGCTTATTAAATTGGCTCCACTTAATGAAGGTACGTACAAGGTATACAAATGGAAACGTGAAAATACTGTAAAAAAAAAAAATCGACCCTTAAGAGTTTAAATTACATTAAGATTTGTTGGCGAGATTAACATGTCGCAAATACGCGAAAGCGCTCTGTTCACCGTGCAACGAATTTTAGGTACTCCCCACATAATGCGGGAAAATAAAAATGGGAAAAGCGCGATCGCGGTAACGATCAAGAACGATAATAGGCTGGGAAGGAGGAAAGAAGGAATTAGTATTTTTGTGTGCATTCAATTCGAAATATAATTATAATAAAAATTATAGTAAGAATAATAATGAGAGGATGAAGAGTTGCCATATGTGTGGTAATCGCTTGATTTATCTTCGCCAATTCAAGCAACAAGCGAAAATTCGATAAGATATATATGTGCCGTCGATAGCTCAGCTAATAGAACGATGGACTGTAGGGTCTCTTGATTTATAACACCAGGACATCAGAGATGCCATGAACGCAACGGTCCCGTGACCTATGTTTAGACCTATGATTTCTCCTGGATTTATCGCTGGATCCCTCATCGATACTGTGAGAATTTCCTCAAACCACTGCCACCAAAGCATTCAGTTATTTTGCGAATACAATTCAAGGCCGTAGCACTAGTAGATGTTCCTATCGATGGATGCTGGGCATTTTCGAACCTGATTTTTTGAAATTAATTCTGGAGCTATTTTAATTATTTTGGGATCTAAAGTTGGCCACAATGCACGGATTCACGAACCCAATGCCAGTGAGCGGTACCGATAAGAAATGATACATAGACATATGGACGTAAATAAATAGTTTTAAAATTTTCTATTTATCAAGGCAGTATGTTCTTTACGCTGTTTTTAATAAAAATAATAGTTCGCAGACTTGAAAAAATGAATCAGTGAAATCAATGCGTCCCCACAAATAAAAATTGAATTAAAAATTTTTGAAAAGAAAAAAAGAAAAAACAATCACAAGGACTTTGCATAATTATGCAAAGTTAACCATCGCTTCCAGGAATAGCGCAAGGTCGACTCTATGACTTGGCATAAATAATTGTGCAAAGCAATCGTCCAAAAAGGGTCCTTTTCAAAAGCGTATTAAAATGTCACAAAAGCTCGCGTCATAGCTCGCATCATTTTCTTTTACCAATGACCGCGAACCGTAAGGCCATAATTGAGGAAATATTTTTCACATTTTTTATTTAGGAATTCCCGGCCATCTAAAGTAGTAGTTAATACTTTCCATTTAATCCAATAGTTTAATATAAAGCATATTACATAGAGCGTATGTTGTCATCGTTGTGCAAAAATTGAATTCATGTTTAATTGAAATGAATTAAATTAACTGGTTTGCGACGGCTTTTCAAATAACAATCCAAACCACTAAGTGAATTTAATTTCAATTTTTTTCTTTTTTTTTTTTTCTGTCCGCTTTGAATAAGTGTAAATCACATAAAATCGCATCCGTTCTTAAATCGAATATCTTGCACAGAGAGAGAGAGACTAATTGCATAAGAGTGATTCATATTGAAAATGTGTTGTCTTTTTTTTTGTTTTTTTTTTTTTTTACTTTTCAACAAAGTCTGTAAGACTTATAAAGACCTTTCTTAGAGTTTTCTCTCTCTCTCTTTCTCCTCTTTTTATGACTCCGTTTTTTGTGGAAATTCTTCCTGAATATCATTTTTGGCATCACCACCTACACCACTTGCGGTACGGGGGTGTATTAATCTTGTGCCAATGTATGTAGCACAAGGAAGCACTTGCAGTAGGTCCACCTTTTATTGTACCTGGCTTTGTCCGACCGTCCGTCCGTCCGTCTGCCAAGATACAGTTCGCAATTTTGAAGACATTTTGATGAAATTCACTAGACTGCTAGTGCTTTGGCTCGCATCGATCCATTTTTTTAACTTTTAGTATAATGCTCTCTTTTGAAGAGTCTTTATGCGGTGCGAGGGTGTATTCATATTGTGCCAATGTACGTAGCACAAGGAAGCACTTGCAGTAGATCCACCTTTTATTGTATCTGACTTTGTCCGTCCGTCCGTCTGTCTGTCTGTCAAAATACAGATCGCAATTTTGAAGACATTTTGATGAAATTCGCTAGACTGTTAGTGCTTTGGCCCAAGGGCGGACACTATTGAAAATAGCTCCCAGCGATCCTTTTTCTTGACATTTTGTATAATGCTCTCTTTTGAACAGTCTTTATACGGAAAAAAGTCTGCGATTTTCAAAATTTTTTGACAAAACTCGCTGTGAGAATAATATTTCGCCATTCTAAAGTGATGCGAAAAATTTGGTTTAGTAGGGACAATTTTTTGATACCACCTCTCCTACGAAAACTCAATATTTGTATGGTGAAAAGATTTCAATATTTCATGTAATGAAAATTGTCTCATAATGGAAAATAGCAAAGAAATCATCCGTACCGAATTTAGAACACGTAGGTCTTTTGTATTGGGTGTCACCGTATGTAAGGATTCCCGGGAAATGTACACCCTTACATGCCAAAAAGGCCTAATTGTTAATGTTTTATTGTGACTGATAGTAATTTGAAATAAAACTGAAGCGGACCAAATTTGAACTAATGGGTCTATTTCTTGGACCTAACTAATACAAGATTTCTCATGAGTAGAATGATCTTCAAAAACAGATTTCATTTTTAATATTTATGATGAAAATTAGTTTATAGCAGCAATTTAGCAAAAAAATTAATGGGGCGGACTTTGGATCACATAGATCTATTTTAAGGACCCGTAACGTAAATAGGAGCTACTGTGATAAGCAAGCCTTTACATGGAGAGAAAGTTTAATTTCGAATTGTTTAGGACGTGAACTGAAAAATAATAACATTTTTAAGAAGTAAATTAAGTTTTGCTAAATTTGGGCCATGTTATGTGAAGTTTTGGGCATTCCCCGATACGCGGCCTTTCAGGAAAACTATGTTTTGCATGGAAAGTATGTGTCCGGTTTGGTGAGAATAACTAACCAGGCGTATTAGTGCTGGACATATGATGAACGTAATCGCCCGACTATAATGTTCTAATTTATTTTTCAGCACTGTAAGATGGGGGTACACCCACTATGTTTTTTTCCATAACGTATAGAACACATATAACAAAAGGAAGCTTCAGAGACCATGTAAAGGATATATATTCTTGATCAGTGTGAAATTCTGAGTTGATTTAGTCATGTCTGTCCGTCTGTGCGTCCGCATGATGTGTGTTGTTTGCACTCTCCTGGTCGCAAAAATGAAGATATCGACTTGAAAGTTGGTAGAAACATTGGATGTTTCTGCACACATTGGGTTGGTATTAAAAATGGGCCAAATTGATCAGAGGAGAAGCGCACAGTGGAGCGTAAACTATTTTTTCTTAATTATATCAGCTATATGGGTATCAAATAAAAGAACTCGGAGAGTAGAATGCGAAAAGCATATGTAGTGGGTATGCGAGATTCGCTCCCCGCCGAATATTACTTTCTTACTTGTTTTATGTTAATTTCAAAATTTGATTAAATTTCAACTAAAGTAAAAAACAAAAATTATTCAGAGTAGAAATACACTTCCCTCGGACTACATGTGTATTAACTCTATTTGCGGGTTAATTTTTTTCAACTTTCGTATGCAAAATTTTGTGGTTACTTCATAATAAACCGAAATTGTGGAAACAGAAAAAAAAAAAAAAAATGAAAGTATTATGTATTCGTACTTAGCCTTAGGCACGTGCCTTTCAGATATTTATCTTTAAATATTTTCAAGGATTTGATTCCTGCACACACAGTTATCAGATATACGATACAGTCATTTATCACTTAATGCCCCATGCAGACTGCTGTAATGATGAGTCACAATTCTTCAAGAGCCAACACTCACAGTAAAGCATAATATACGATTATGTAACAATTCTGTTGAAACTGACTCACTTCACATACAATGTTATTATCTATCGTTAATCTAAGGGTTGTGTTCAGTTTTTATTACTGCATAAAATGCGAAAAAAAAACACCCCTTACTGTTAGTCACTGTACCACTCAATAGACGGCATATAAATTGAAAAAGGGGAACAACGGCGACAGATTTAATTTCTCAAATAATGCATTTTTGCAAATATTTAATGGATGGAATTTTTGGAATGAAGTGAAGGAATTCCATTAAAAGTTATTAAAAATTGATAAACATGAGAGGAATACAATTAATCTTCTTTACGTTTTATGTATCTCTCTGTAATAATGAAACGAGTTTGTTTAATGAAGCGAAATACGTTTTTATTTTATTTAGATTACGCCTTAGGTTTAAAGCAATTCCAGCAACTTTTTCAATTTCTTTATCCTATCTTTCAAGTCTTTTTTCTTCCTTCCGTCTCCCTTTAAAATACTTGTCTTTAGAAGTTCGGAAGATCTCTTATAAAGTCGAAAATTATTAGATGCTCGAGCAATCTATAGTGTAAGGCTCTATAAGTCCTTGTGATTAGCTGAACCATTTTGTGGCTGTAGGTGAGAGCCCTCCTCGTTTCCTCTACGTAACACTTGCCTCACACATTGCTATGCAGCAGCGCGGCAGAGTCCATCATACGTCGATGCTCAAGGGGGTCGTTTTTTCACTGCTCATGGGCATATCAAGGGCATTTAGACGCGATTTAGAATCTTTCGCTTTTGACACACGAATTGTAGAGTGGTCTTCGGTGGCTGACAGGAATACTTCTGGCAGCTCTTTAAAGAGCCCTTCACGAGCATATATATCTGGGCACTTAGCAAGATTTGGAATCTTCGCCTGGAAGGAATACCTCTGCGACCTGCTTAAAAAGTGCTTCCCGAACACATCTGCCACTTCAGCGAGATTTAGAATCTTTCGCTCTTGACGTACAAATTGTACAGTGGCTTTCGGCCGGTAGGAATACTTCTGACATCTCTTTGAAAACCCGCCTTCATTGCGTCAGCCCATTTTTCGTCACCCGCCGCCAATTCTTCAGCATTGAGAAATTGTTCATCATCGCATTTTTTGCGAGCCATGAGGAGGCGTCACCTTTTGTTGCTTTTGCAAAAGTGAAAATAGCGTACTTAAAATTCCAAGTTATACAAGCATTTGGAAAATTTTGTAAAAAAAACAATTTAAATTTGCACAACACTTTAATTAGCAACTTCGTAGATAACTGATATTCGAGACGAATGTTTATCACAAGTAGTTATTGCGTTTACTGCAAGTGGCCTGTGACTAAGATGAATTATTGCATGAATGCATTTTTATTAAGTATTTAATAATAATGACTTTTGAAACTTGTGTGAAGATACGATTACGTTTTTAGGCTGCGTTTAATCTGACATTGGACTGTGAAATCTTATATGTAAATGCAAAGCACACTAAATAAATAAATAAATGTAAGAAGCTTTCTTTCTCAAGAAGGAAGTCATTCATTACCCAGTATTTCCTAGATTCGCACAAGTCGGAGGACGTCGTTTCGTTCACAGACTTAGGCGTTCTCTTTGACAAAGGGTTGCATTTTAAGTTGCACATTGAGCTCTCGTTAAGCAAAGCTAAGTCCGCGCTTGGTTTTATAAAGAGGTGGTCCAAAGAGCTTGACGATCCTTAAATTACCAACAGGCTGTACATGTGTTTGGTTAGACCTATACTCGAGTATGCCTCCGTTGTGTGCAGTCTTGGAGGAGCTATGTAGATTCAATTGAATC
>KK500079.1:0-67742 GCA_000688715.1 Glossina pallidipes
TTCCTCCCAAAAATGTAAAATTCTATTCCTCCCAAAAATGTAAAATTCTATTCCTCCCAAAAATGTAAAATTCTATTCCTCCCAAAAATGTAAAATTCTATTCCTCCCAAAAATGTCAAATTCTATTCCTCCCAAAAATGTCAAATTCTATTCCTCCAAAAAATGTCAAATTCTATTCCTCCAAAAAATGTAAAATTCTATTCCTCTAAAAACAAGAAGCGGTAATTGGAAATTGATTGAGGGATAAATGTAGGCAAACAGTATATAAAATTACGGAGAAAACCAGAAAAAGGAAAGTTAACAAATTAGTTATCTGTAAACGTATCGTTATTGTGTCTTTTCTCCCTAAAGGCATGTAAACCCCATGTTATGAATAAATAAAAAAATAAAGAACCGTTATACCCAATAATAAAAAATATCCATGATGAGCAAAGCATCGCTACCAACACAGGAAAAGTGGAAACTGCAATCAAATCAATGATATCGCCTTCAACAATAACTATGGCCACAGAAACGTCTGCACATTTTAAATGCAAAGTTTGTCATCCATCGTGTTATACTCGTTCAATAGACATAGGAAACATTCAAGATGTCATTTACACGATGACGGACGCGCGCCCTTTCGAATGTGAAATACAATCACTGTTCTTATAAAACATACTTGTTAAAACATCATTTTAAGCGCCATCTGAGTCGTACATTTCAATTTGTACAATGTCCTAAATGCCCCCTTTATCATTGGGGGCACAGTGGAGAAAAGAAACATCAGTCTCAAGAAGTTTCGTCATATTCATCATCTCAAATTTTTTTATATATATCTATATATCTTTTCACCGTTATTACGTAATTGAGCTTCCAACAAAACACATCTGCTTTTGTTTCTGCCAAGACCACGTGTTGCACACAAAAAACAACTGGGTAAAATAAATATTCGTGCCAGTTGAAAATCAAAGCTTGGTAGTAATATTCTATAGCGCAAGCTATCAACCCAAGCTCAAAGCCCACAAATATGGCCGTAAATATGCCGAGCAATTCATCCTTTAGACCCAGTTTACCTAAAGAACTATCCTTGATAACTGTACCGAAAATTGCGGCTCGTAAACACCGTCTCGGCAAAAATATAATTGAACAGTTTGTGAAATATTGGGATCATCGCATCTATTTCCGTCCTCAATGACTTCAAGAAGGTTGGGAATTTATAATAATGTCTTATCTAAAGGTGAGAAACTGAAAAAATCAACGTTGAAAAACGACACCATCATGAACAGCCGGTAGTAAAAAAAAGACGATTGAAGACGATTTATTTTCATATACGAACAAACAGAAACTGACTCACCTCTTTTCATTCGCTTTTTAGTATCGTTTCCACGTTTTGAGTTATTTGTAAAAAATCAAAAGGCTTCTTCCCGGTCTTCCATATATGCTCATGTATTCATAAATGTTAAAATTATAGCTGACTGGACACGAACTTTGACATTTATCACTTTTAGATACCGAACAATACAATGGACATATACACACACACACACACACTCACGCCTACGTACACAAATTAGGGATAATATAATAGGGGAGCTTTCCTTGGCAACATTTTCTACATAAGAAAATAAATTGAATTAAATTGTTTTTGTGCAAATTTTTGGTTTTTTTTCTATTATTCAAGTAAAAGTGAAAACAAAAAATGTTTGCAAAAATTATACTATATACTAATAAATACTATGGTATTAATAAAGAAATTATTAAGCGTTCACAGATTTATTAGTTAAAAATTTCTACTGAAAATTTTTATTAAAAAACTTTGTTAATATTAATTGCAATTACATATGTTTCGTTAGACACCGTGACAGATGCAAACAGGGAGAGAAGCGGCATAAATAGATATGTGCAACAGCACATGCGCTCTGTTGTTGTGAGTGTTATTATTATTTTCTTTTTCTTCGTCTCTTTTACCTGCCTTTGGGTGGTGTGACATGTCATGCGCTTTTCTCTATTATTGTCTTTCCTTCTTTTTTTCTTCCTCTACACACCAGATGTGCTCACGCCATTTCTGTTACTTCGTCCCCAAGAGTGTTTTTAATATTGTTCATTGTACTTTTCACTTACGGTTTTAGATCCAGGATCAATCTATTATTTTTCCGTTTAGCCAATATCTTTTTTTACACGAATATTTTGAGAACGTATCTATCATGTAAAGGGAGAATCAGGTGTGTGTATGCAAAGTCATAGTTTAGCTAAGTTAAGCAGGCTATTAGATGTAAATGAGGGAATATTTCTTCTCAAAGTAAGCATCAAATTATATTCATTTATTAAGCAAATCTTAATGTAAACATTGGAACTAACTTTTATAAAATAAAAATAAAATGTATATATAATAAATAAAAAAAGAAAAAACCGTGCAAACTTCTAGCATAGCGGCGAACTCGTAACCAGTGTAGATTTAAGTTGGGGAAGGAATCGCTAAACCGATGCAAACATGCAAAAGCTACGCGACCAAAATTAGTGAAAATAATTAGTTTAATTACGAAGAATGCAAAGCGTTTTAAGATTAGAAATTAATTTAACACTGTGTCCAAAAAATAAAGACCATACTCAAGCTAAATTTTGCGGGTATATCGAATATCAGAAATTTGTTCTTGCACCGTATAAAAACTATTTTTTCCGATTTTAAAAATGTATGAATTTGTTTAGCGAAGAAGTTGCATTCAATTTTATTTGCGATATGAAATGAGATGACACTTGAATTTATGCATATGACCACCCAACAGCAAGTGACCAAGCAAAGTGCTGCTATAATAAAAATAAAACGATGCTATTCACAATTGCATATCGTTAATTGTGAATGTCACTATTTCATTTTAGGTATATTCGATTAAGGTTGACGTCCAAGCTTATTCTGTAAATAACATCACGAACGCGCTACTTTCCGTTAAATAACATTACGAACGCGCTACTCTCTGTTAAATAACATTACGAACTTGCCGCTTTCTGTTAAATGGCAGCAACGGCACAAATTTCTTGTATCCCATAAATAGAGGGCGTTGCTTTCCATGTAATGATATGTATTTAAAAACGGAAATAAATAGCTAAGACTTTTTTAACACTATTAGCCGAGACTGTAATGAAGGTCGTGAATTTAAGCTGCTTTTTAAGAAGGGGGAGGTTGTAAATCGTTTATGCACTTTATTTATGAAGCACATCATTTCATTTCATAATTTTTGAAATCTATATATAAATTTGGTTTGAGGCCAGATTATCTTTTTAATAGAGAAACTTGAACAGCGTTGCCATATTTTCTCATACGTATCTGCCATGCCTTTATTCTCTATTTAGCCAGTGCTTTTTCACTGTTCGTATTAGAGTTGAAAGTTTTTGGACACAAGGTACGAATACGAAGAAGGTCAGTGGATTCCATAGGTTAAGTTTGATATGTCTTTTTAGAGCGATTCGGTGATACTGTTGAACATATTGCACAAACTGATCCTTGTTTACCAGCTTCAAGATGTTGTGTCATCTTATCGCGTATCAAGCCACGTGGCCCGCTTAACCTAAGGCCGCAGATGTCACAGCTTATGAGACACAATTATGACAAAATTGTATCGTAAGACATATTGTTTGCGACTTCTCTTAAAATCTTACTAAACAGACTTTTGCAAATATAGTTTAGTGGTTAGAACATTCCTTTCAGGAATATATTCACTTATCATTCCTTTTGTAACACATAGAACCCCCCTTAGGTTGCTTTTATTTATCCTCTTTGGTAATGCTGACATGTTAAACTCTTCTTCCTTTTACCTTGAAATCTCACTCTTATCTCTTTCAATCTGACTTCAGTGACTTGCTCGCGAATAATTTCATTTACTACTGAGTATTTCATCGATTCACAAAAATTGGAAAATGCAGAATCGTTGATTGATTTATGGGTTTTGTTCGACCGCAGACTACGTTTTAATCCGCACAAAGAGTTCTCCTAGAGCTATGGCAAAGCTAGGTTTTATTGAACAGTGGTGAAAGAACTTCAATGACCTATTCTTTACCCAAACGCTATAAGATGAGTATAGTGTGTAATCTCCTTCGTATAGATGTTTGCTTGTTACGAAAATAGATTGCTGCTGTACATTAATCCTTGATGTGTCCTTCTTCTTATTTTAATAAAACAGAGCTAATGCAGACATAATCACGAGCTTTTCAACCCATTTACGTTCCTTTGCGCGTAATACGCTCGGTTTGGTTATATCGTATCTAAATTGACTTCTAATCTTGATCGCTTCGCATAATTCGACAATCGAAATGAATTTATTCGCTATTGTCGGTTGCCAACCTGTTTGCATATGTACAATGGGTTAGGGGTTCACTCCCAAATCATATTTGTACCATAGTCTGCCTTCCTGGTTTTGTTTCCTCTTTTCCTCCTCTTGTGTATATGAATTTTGTTCTTGTTATGTTTTTTTCACTTCTTCATTTATAATAATTTATTCATAATATTTAGCATAAGATTTATTTATTTCTAAGAGTCAATCGAATTCGGCTGTTAAGTTATTTTAGGTGAACTTCACGTGTAAATAAATGACTAAATAAATAACTAGAAAATAAATAAATAAACATATAGATATAAAATTGTGAATGTATAGAGTTTCTACAATTTATTACCGTTAAAATATTTTATCTGATGTCCGCCGTCAAATGAGAAGAAAAGGATTAATTTCATCCCGCCTGAGCCATGAAATGCGGTATTCACGCGGTTTAGCTCCGTCCAGCCATTTAAGGTTGATGAGCAAAATTGAAGCTAACAAAATTGCTATCCTTTACGCTGGGACATTGTTATAATAATTAATAAATAAAGTGGGCAGGTTACTGTCGTTTATTGCAAAACCTTTTCCTTATTAACCTAATTTTCCGTTATTCGTAAAAGGCGGAAGAATTCACTTTCGGCTTTGTCTCAGTCGTTGCTAAACAATTTAATATATGTACTTCAAAATCATGCTTGTGAAAAAATGAGTAATCATTACGCACGTAAAAAAGAGACGTTAATAAACCTTTGACAATATTTTCGTCATCGTCATGAACACAAACGTAGAGTCTCTCAAATTTGTAAAAATCAAACGTCGAGTCTCGAAAGTTACTTTATACAACTGCAGAAGATATGAAATGATGCACTATTAGGAGTTATTTACCTCGCATTTGAAATTGATTATATATATATATATATATATATGTATATATAGAATAATAATGTCATATCACATAGTCGCTATGAGCAGGCCACTAAGCATTTATTGTAAAGCAAAAGACAGTGTTTTTAATAAAACAAAGATTACAATTTAGGAATTTGCGGTTGAGTAATGGAAGAGAGTAATGGAACTTCCTGGAATTGCTAGTAAAGTATAAATTTAGCAAGCAACAAAATTATATTCGGCTGGGGCCGAATCTCGCGTATCCCTCGCCATTACAATCTTTGGCGCCCTATGCTTTTATTTGTTGTCATAAAAAAAAAAAGAATGGGGTAAAATTTAAAAAAAGATTCAATATAGCACGGCGTGATGTGCACCATAATTTATCTAGCATTAACACACTTAGCTTTTCGCATTCTACTCTCCAAGACCTTTATTCGATACTTACATAACTGGTATAATGGAGAAAAACTCCATCCACCAGGCCGTGGTGCCCACCATCTTTATTTTTTGAATTAACGCATTTTAGACAGACAATATATCTGCATTTGAGAAAGGTGCAAAACAGCTTTAAACTTTCCGTCTTGCTTACCTTATGGTTAATGAGCATAAAACCTCAAAAAAGTGGAAAAACTACAATTTAATCACTTGTAACTTTCTATGGGCTTGGACGATGTTGTCCTTTTTCCCACATAAATAGCAACGTTTTTCGTAAGGTAAATGTGGAAAATTTCATCCTTCTATCTTTTTTTATTTATGAGTAATGAGCGCACAAATTTTTGTTTGGAAAAAAAGAGTTGCGTTCAGTTTGCACTTCAGTGCTTGCACTATGCGCGATTTGGCTCATTTTCAATACCAACCTGCTTGCGAACACTTGCAACGTTTCTACCAAATTTGAAGTCGATATATTCATTTTTGCGACCAGGAGAGTGTCAACAACATACATAACACAGACAAACAAACGCAGAAACGGACAGACATGATTTAATCAATTCAGAATTTTATACTGATCAAGAATATATATACTTTATAGAGTCTTTGAAACTTCCTTTTGGGTGTTGCAAATATTTTATAATTATGATAATTTGGTAGAGGGGTGGGTATAAAAATTTATTTCCTTTTCGTTTACGTTTTCATTAAGCCGACATCGCATTATACGAACTTCTTTTAGGAAAATTCCATTTGCTTATTTGCTTTGGCGATAGACTGTTGCTTTATTTTTTATAAATTTTAACGACGGGCAGACCTATTATTTCTACGATTCTCCAATTTAATTACCTGAAAATACGCTTAGGAACATTATATGTGAGTTCCCAAATTAAATTAGGCACGTTTTTCAAACATATATAGAATATATCTTCTGCCATTGTACGTGTGTTCTACTACATTAAGATTGAAAATGGACGAGAAAAATCCGTAATAAAAATGCATTTTTCTTTTCTTTTTAAAGTCGCCTGAAAGTCGACCTTAAAATCGGCAAATTTTAAATTATCCGAAAAATCTTTAAAACTCACTGAAGTCTTATTTAATGTGAGTAACAAAATCAAAAAAGTGAATTATGTGAGTAACAAAATCAAAAAAGTGAATTATGTGAGTTACCAAATTTAAAAATCTGAATTATTTGAGTAAAAAAATCAGAAAACCGAATTATGTGAGAATAAGAATTATGTGAGTAACAAAATCAAAAAACTGAATTGTATGTGAGTAATAAAAATCAAAAAACTGAATTATGTGAGTAACAAAATCAAAAAAGGGAATTATGTGAGCAACAAAATCAAAAAAGTGAATTATGTGAGAAACAAAATCAAAAAACTGAATTATGTGAGTACCAAAATCAAAAAAGTGAATTATGTGAGTAACAAAATCAAAAATCTGAATTATTTGAGTAACAAAATAAAAAAACTGAATTATGTGAGAATAAGAATCAAAAAACTGAATTATGTGAGTAACAAAATCAAAAAACTGAAGTATGTGGGTAACAAAATATAAAAAGTGAATTATGTGAGTAATAAGAACCAAAAAACTGACATGATGAGTAACAAAATATAAAAAGTGAATTATGTGAGTAACAAAATCAAAAAACTGAACACAGCATTTGCAACAAAATAAAATAAATAACAATAAAATACAAAATTAAATGGAGTCTCAACACAATAAATAAAATAAATAATATTTCGCACTTATTGCTTAATGTCGGAATGTGAAGGTTGTGAATTGTAAATTTGTAAAAATCAAGAATTTCTGAAAATTGCGGGCACTTTTTCTTTACACAAATCAAAACTAAAAATTGCGGGCACTTTTTCTTTGTACAAATCAAAAAATCGCATATAAACATTCTGTCTCAGAAAGACATCGGAGAGGAAAACTGAGAAGACTTTTTCTACATTTTTATAGTTATTCTGAAAATATCCATGACTTCGTATGTAACACAATATATCCATTTGATCACAAGCTTTCTATATATATTATGGAGAATAAATTATACTGGTAGGATATTCTTTATTTATTAAATAGTAGCAAATTAAAGAAAATAAAGGAATCCTCGTTTTTTACAAAGCAAGTTGTCTGTAATCTCTAACCAGTTCCATTTCGTTTGAATTACACATAGTAGGTAAGCGATCCAAAAAATCTGGGGGTATATCGGCTCTTTCTTGTTAGTCTAGTTGCTTTAATACGGTTAAAAACTTTATTGACAATGCGGGTTTTTTACTTTTTTTTTCTCTTTTTTTTATTTCTTTACATCTTTTTAACAGAGCCCGTTTTTTAACATAATTTCGTAGTAACAGAGATCGACCATTTTTTGAAATATTTATCAGCATCAATTGTATTAACATATGAATTCAAATACTAGTATGCTTCTTCTTTTTAATCTTTTTACCTCCTTGACGAAAAGTTGTGGTGTTTTCGACACTTGCTTGACACTTACAAAAGAAACAGCTAATGGACTTTTTGTGGCAGGACAAATAAATTTTTCTGAGTGACGAAAGAAGCAAAAAACATAAAACTTTCGTGGAAACTTATTCAAATTATCAAAAGTTTCTAATATCAAATCAATCCCTAATCAATCGTTAAGCAAAACTTTAGGTAGACATTCCGGTTCATTTTATGTTAATAATTCCTTGGAAGCAAGGGATTTATCGGGAAGTGTGTCTACCACCACCTTTGAAGCTTAGCAAAGCGAATAGAAAAGACAGTGGCGTGATATACTTGCTTGCAAAATGTTACTCAAAAAACGTATAGCAATCATAGAGAATTTTTTCTTTCTTCTTCGTAAATGAAAAGGGCTGTACGTTTACTTCATTGGCCACCTTCCTATGATTGCGAGCAGGCCCCAAAAACTCATATTAATACACTCGCTTTCTAGTTCTAGGTACGAAAAAAAAGAAGAAGAACAACAAAACATGCACAGAATTATATTTTTAGCTTTTTTACAATATTCTCTATTTGACCAACGCTTTTTCACAATATTCTCTATTTGACCAACGCTTTTTCACAATATTCTTTATTTGACCAACGCTTTCTCACATTATTCTCTATTTGACCAACGCTTTCTCACATTATTCTCTATTTGACCATTTTGCATTTTTTGTCGTGTTGCGGAGTAGACTGAGAGAGAACTCTGAGTTCAGAGTTGCAATGCCAGTAAGGAGTGAAGGAGCAAAGGAAATTAAATGAGCGAGTCTGAATTGGCACTTGTTGCGTTACAATGTAGCAATGAGAAAATTAAATGAGCGAGTGAAAAAAATATTGAAGAATAAAAATATTATTTCCCTTGACAAATGTAAACAAAAGTCTCTTTAATAGGAATCACCAAATGCACATTTGCCATCGCATTTTTCACAAAGAGATGCTTACTTTAAATGCTTTATGATGTAGAAAATTTCCTTACCTCGATTCGACCACATCACATTTACGTTGATGAATGAATGCATAATTTTAGTAATTAATTGGTTGCGTCTCATACTTTGCTATAGAATTTATGGATAGTCATGCCTGACTTGAAAACAAAGAAACAAGTGATTTGCGAACAAACAACTGCGCACGACAAAATTTAGGAAATAAAAGACATAGGCTGTTAGCACATAGAAAATCGTATTGGAATCAGTGTCCGACCTATCAACTACCTCGATGGAAAAAGTCGTAAAGCAAAACTTGAAAATAGGTTTTGTTCAGGGTAAAACTTTATCTTAATTTTATTTTATTAAAAATGTTATTAATAAATTCAGCAAATTTGTGCTTCACACGAGCAACTTTCGCCACAATTGGCTTGAGCGAGATTTTAAAATCAATGTCTTCCCTAACAAAACCATTCGTTGGTAATTCAAGAGAGTAAAACCGCACCTTACATAGGAATGAAAAAAGCTTTCTTCCAATACTAGGACAATACGGCAAAATATATTCTCTATATAACATGAAAAGATGATCGATATCAGGATTAAGAACGAAATGAATTGAACTAAAGAATAAATGCTTTACACTGTTATGATATTATTTTTCTCGGCTATTTATATGTGACCATATGTTTCTATTTCTTTTTTTTTCTTTTCTTCTTTTCGGGATATATTAAGTTGAATAATTTACAATGAAGTATAAAAGCGAAAAGATTCCTAAACGATAAATTTGCAGAAATTCTTGAGATAAGTCTTGAAAGTTAAAAAAAAACGTAATGCTCGATTGCTCATGCATTCATAGAGCGATCAACCTTAAAATATATTTAGTAAATTTTAGTAAATTAAAGATCGCATGAAAATCGTTTTTATTTAGTGTTCACTTTTACATATTTGAAATTTTTCAAAAGTATATTAAAAACGAAACTTGTACGAATAAATAATTTTGGAAAATGTTATTTAGTTTTTGGTCCTGTCTCCATTTGTATGTGAAAAAATTAGAGGCATTGCCTAATTTTGGGTACAACGTAAAACCTTAAATCTAAAGCATTGTTTGAACAAACTTCTTTCCTGTTTTCAATAATGGTGACGGAAACTATGTTATGTCCCGTTACAGTGATAATATATGAACTCGCCCTTTTTCCACATATATTAAAAAAATTTTGCACTATGGGCCATAGATTTTGGCAGCGGTTTAGGAGCACCTAGGCTGGAGTACTTATCATGTACACATCGGACGGTTTTCCACTTGCAAGATGGGAAAATTAGGTAAGACGGACAGAAAAAATTTATCAAGTGTTTAATTTAAATAAGGTGAATAGTCTTTTTAAATTTTGCCGTCTTTTTTTTGTTTTCCACTTCAAATACGTCATCTTCTTTAGTTATTCTTTATATCATTTTTTCATCACACCTCAGGTCTCATAATATTTGTGTTGGCGCTGTCTGCACAATATTCTGTGAATCACGCCCCTTTTTAAAATTTCGCGTCAAGAATGCTTATTTTAACTTTTTCGATTTAGAGAATGCTAACAGCAAAGCAATGGCTTGGTGAAAATTTTAACTAGATCAAGTATGTAAGCTTTCTTCGGTGTCAGTCCGTTATTATAGATACAGTCGTTCAAAGTCAAAAATGAAAATGATGCATATGTAACAATTTTTCACCCAGCAGCCTTAAGTGCAGGTGGAAAAATATCTGAAGAAGATGGATAGACCAACTGACAGATTGGTAAGCTTGGAATCACTTTCTGGACATGGATCTATCTCAAGTCCTTCTGGGTGTTATATATGTCCGCACAAAAATTCCTTTATCTGTAGGAAAACAATAAAAAGGATATTTTAAACAAATTTTTCTCTGTATATAGATTAGCCAGCACTGTTGCAATGTGTATCGAAGCAAATTTCAGATAGATTGGTATCAGTGGAAGGACAATCGAACCAAGCCAATTCATAGAAACAACTTGGTCAAAGCTATGCAATCTTTTTGAATCCTTATCTTTGTTTGCTCTTTCCACCTTCACTCTTATGCGAAATATAACACAGTTGGCACATAACGTGTTTCTTAACATACTTCGCAGTATACGTATATGTTTTGCTTATCCATTGCTTAGGGGCTCACTCGCTTTTTAGTAATAATAATTGCTATTAAATACAATAAGTTTGCTTCGATTTACGTTACAAAAAAAAAAGGAAAAATATCACCATCATGCAACTACAATCGGTTGCTGTTGTTTGCGTTGCATGAGTTATTCTCTGCACCGTGTGGCACTTTTTCGCTAAATCGCCTACAGGCAAAAGACGAAAGGAAACGCTCACAAAACATAACAACTAACATAACATAAATCTGAATTAGCACTTGTTGCATCACAATTACAAATTTGAGAAAGAGAAAGTTTGATTTTTATAAATTCTGCGAGAGAATGCTTATATGAGAAGAAATCACATGTATTTTTTCTCATACACATTGTGTCTGGTTTTTCTTCATTTTTACAGTCTCTAAATTTGATTTTTACAAATTTGAGAAAAAGTACGTTCAATTTTCGGCACTTGTTGCATCACAATTACAAATTTGAAAAAAAGTAAGTTTGATTTTTACAAACAACGTTGTCTAATCAATGAAATTATAGATTTACAGAATTTTGGCTGTAAGCGTTTAAAAATATTCTCTAAATTCATAACAGTGAAGTGTTTAATGCAAAATTTGTACAAAAAACCAAAATTTTATTGACATTACAAATTCTTATCGCGTTCCAAATCTCTTTGGCAGCTGAACACCAAGTGGTGTCGGTTTGAATAGTCACTAAATGTCTTCTAGTGGTATGGGTTTATCGATGTGGAAGGAGAACATTTTCATGTTCATTCACAAAGCGTTATTTCCATATTATAATTCGGATTACAGGAATAATCAAAGTTTTGGTCTACAAAGGGAGACGAAATGATGTTAAGACAATTGTAAATGGTTCGACAATAGATGAGTCCAGCCTGTATCTCTACCTGTCCGATGAACACCCCATTAAAATTGAATGACGCCCAATATTTTTAATCAGTTAATAAAAAAACATACTTGTCGCTGCTGCCCGGTTATATATATGTTATTAAATATTATTAGTATATGACGTTTTTGCTAGACTGGAATCTTTCGTTACCAACATTTCCAAAACAAACACGTTATCTGTTCAACAAAAACATTTTTTTCATGTCCACAAAAAAAAAAACAAATCTTAAATGCCTTAAAGATCATAATCAAGTCTCCTTGACTAATGATAATATCTTTCTTGCTCTCTCTTTGGACAAGTTCTGTTTATTATGGGATGATCGCGAAATAAGGCCAGCTTTGGCTAATTAAAAGTTTATATTTGGAAAAACAAAAAAAAAATGTCTCGCTTTAGCTTTTTAAACACGTGCGTTGGTCTCCAAAAAATAACGATTGTATTACTTACGCGGGAGATTAATTTGGTTACATATTGACAATAAATAAACGTAGTCTCAAAAAGCATTTAGATAAATTAAAATATTTTGATCGTCCTATAAAAAAAATCCGCCCGCATCAGTAAGTTCTTATGTTTTATTTATAATGTTTTATTTATTTATAAGCAAATTTTTTTTTAATAATAATGGAATTTTTACAGCGACAACCGGGGCTGTTTTTTGGTGTAGGTTTCTTCTTCTTTCTGTTTTTTGGTGTAGGTTTTTTCTTCTTTCTGTTTTGTTCTTTCCGTTAATGTTTCCTTGCTTTTCATAGATATTTATATGGACGCTACGATCAGTTTAATGAGATACATTAAACTGAGCATAACAACTGCAATGGATTCTCAAGGCATGTTCATGAACATGAATCTGAAAAAAAAGCAGCTGCGTGTGAATTATATGAAAATGCCGAAGATAAATTGTTGGTTCTACAATTTCGTGCTCCATTCAGTTAATGTTGAATCTTGATGCTATTCGTCAAATTTTGATAGTAAATTAGGGAGCAAGATCCATTAAATGTAATCAGGCCAGACTGCCATCTCGGTAGCATTAACAAGGTCTTCAATTAATAAATCTACCACTTGATGTAAAGATTTAAGTGCTGCTGGTGCTACTGTGTCTCTCCAAAGGCAAAACTTCATTAGATATACGTTCCACCCATTCTACCCGCAAACCAATGTCAGGTGCCGACATTTTAATGATATTATTATCCATTTCTAATTCCACATTATCCACCATGTCTTCTTCGACAACAACCACGTCCTCTTCAACCTCATCTTCATTTTCTTCCCCTGTTTTATCCTTAAACGTCATTGCCAGAGCCATCTGACATAGTACTAATTCAACAGGTATAAAAGAGCATAACAAGTACTGCATAAAGGCTCGCCAAAATTACGGCCGTAATATCCATTTCATACCCAGCAAGTGCTACTGTCATGCAAAATATAAAATGATCGTAAGCTTATTTTCTTTAATACCTATTAAAAAGGACTTAAGGGAAAATTAATATGTTCCTCATCATGCCGATGTTCCATCTCTGCTTCTGTGATATCTAATTGCTAAAACCGGTATGTTAAGTGTAACTGTATGTGTGTGTGTGTGCAAATTGCAGATTTTTAACTGTTGAAAGTCATGTAAAAAAAAACAGTGTTGCAAACAAAATAGAAATTTTATAGCAATTGAAAATGATTGAACGCAAAAAATAATTTAAAACGGTAAATTCGCTTTTCTAATAAAGCAAGTTAGTTCCCCGTGATGACGTACATTTTTTGCTACGAAGAAATCGAAGAGACCATCATACAACTTGAAGAAGCTAAAAGAACTTCTAATACAATAAAGCCGGTGACATCTGAAAATTAGATGCTCAAGAGACACGATAACATTGCAAATTTGCATTCATCATTTAGTTGTTGAAAGATGTAGTTGCGAACTGCGGGTATTGCTTCATTGGGAGTGTATTTGATGGACAAAATTGCCCAAACAACTTGAGCCCTTTTTGTATGAAAGTCGACTTTTTCATTTTAAAAAAAGGCGCAGTGGCAAGGCATTCAAACACTTGAGATTCATGTAACACCTTGTAACATATCAAACACATATTGATTATCTGCATCTCCTTTGTTTATTAGAAGTGGAGCTGACTTGCTATCCGATAAAATAACAAATCTTTTGATAGCGTCAGTAACAGCCACCTTGATTGCATGTCTGATGGCAAGCAATTCAATAAAAGTCGAGGAAAGTTCCTCCGACGGAACGGTCAGTGGCGTATATATATCATAGCCGTTATTGTAATAAAGAAGAAGCTTTTCTTGACATAAGATCCTCATACATGAGAAATTGACATTTTGCTTTGAGGTAGAGATCGATTCAAGCATGTTCGTGAAGACTCTGCCTTTGTTGGTAAAAAAATTTCAGAAAGGAATTGAATTTATCTTGTCAAAGACATGACGCTGTTTTTCATAACAAAATGTGTAGCTGCAAGAGACAGTATCGCTGAGAGATATAACTTTCTGAAAAATGGAAGGATTCATTATCTTAACCTTAATTAACTTCTTGACAGTAAAAAGAAGACCTCTCTCCTAAACGGGCCTTTCACCAGTAATGACATTGAGGATATGTTGAGGGGGTCAGTTTAGTGCAACATTTTAACATCCGATTTTCAAAAATTTGTATACGTTTCTCAACATATTTTGAAAAATTACAAGATGTAGAATGTGCAAACTCTATCTTAGACCTGACTAAAGCTTTGTACAAAAGCCATTTTGGGAGGCAAGCCTGACTGATTATTAGCCATAAGTGTGATGATATTGCATCCAGAATGACAGTCTTTGAAGGCTTTCTCATAATGACCACGAAGAGTTAGGCTGTCATTTAAAATTCTCCCAAGAAATCGAAGGGATTTCACCTGATTAACTATAGTTCTTTTGATAAAGAGCTTGATGTCGCGTTTAGAATCTTTGGCAAAATAAATAGTATCTGTTTTGCTAGGTTTAAAATATAAATTAAGATCGGCGAAAAGATTAGCTTTTGCCACCGTACATTTCAACTTTTATTGTGCCCATTACCAAAACACGCTTGAATAAAAAAATTTATTATCCACAGACGTATTTGAAGAGGAATTGAAAAGTTTAAGAGAATTCTACCAATCTTAATCAAGTTGACACAACCATAGACTGTTCGTCCACAAACCAGCAGAAAACCTAATTATATCGAATTATGTCTTTTTAATTGCTATATGATTTTGAACTAAATTAGGTCTGCTTAATAGAGTTCGTGTGCAATGATTTTGGAGTGTTATAGGCTTCAGGTGTGTTTAATAGGAATTAGATCTGCTTAATAAGAATTAGACTCCGATACAGAGGGTGTAGCTTTACAAACTGACAAAGGGTGAGGAAGGTTTTTTGGGATTCGACGAAATCACGGACATTCAGGAGACAATAAAAATGACAGACGAACTGACTAGGGCACCATGCGTAGGTAGGGTAGATATACAAAGCCCCGTAAATGTAATTAATGATATTGACACCAACGGACCAACGACGCCGGCCCAGGTGAGGCTTATCCAGGAGGTTCAACGGAGGAATGAGAAGTCGCAATGGCGCCTAGAAAAATATGAAGGCCAAGAGGTTGAACCGGAACTGACAGCGTGGAGCCGGACATTGAGGCACTCTGAGAGGTCGTAAGGAAATTGACCCCTCACGACGAAATTGTCCAATTGCAATTTGACGAAGTCTTCACCAATAATCAGGCAGTGTATTCGCGGGCGACGGATACATTACATGGCTGCAATTACGTCAACGAGCACAAGAAGGACACGTGTACCCACAAAATGGTCCTCGTCTTCGCCGTAAGAAGCCTGGCGACGGCTTTTAACTTGATTGTGAACATCCACCCCTCCACAGGTGGGAAATTAGAACCAGAATTGCAACTAGACAACATCAAGCTGGCTAAACACAATTGATTAGACGTGCGAGTACTAGTTTGAGACAGAAATTTCTCCTATAAGGAATCGGTGCACGCATTACCCGATGGAATGCTAAAAATACACTACTATATACGCCTCCTCACAAGATGAAAAGAACGACAAGACAAAGAGAAAAAAGAATACGACGTTGCAATAATTTCAAAATTATATAAAAAATTCGAGCCCACTAACCATTCTGGGCCCAGTTCTAACGGTTGCCGCACATAATTTGGTGCAATTCTTCAACGACGCGACGCCAGCCACGCTACGAGTAGCGATTAACGAAGATGTGTTCCGAAACGACCCCGAGATTGCCAAGCGGACCTGCGAAATCGTTGCGATGCTGGCAAAGTTCGTCAATCTATTTCATCGGAGCTCCATATCGGACCAAAATAGGGAAGAGCTCAAAGGCGAACTCCAGGAAGTTAGCGACTACTTCATGAGAGTTTCCAAGAAGAACACCCTTGCCGTTGCCACAGAAACAACTATTCATAATTTCACTAAATTAATGGATGATTCAGTGAAGGCTTACTCTGACGCAACTTTCGCTTCATACAGTGAAAGCCAAGACCTTCTCGAGGCATTCTTCATAAACATGTCTCTACCAAAAAGAAAGAGGACGAGATCGATCCTCGAAATCTTGCGATTGTGCAATCGCCTTTGGAACCTACAGGTGTTCCGGTACAAACAAAGATTGAAAACAGACGACTATTACCTCCTCATCAACGAGACCAATTATCGAATTGAGGAAGAGCCCGAAGAAAAGTACACACTATTCGGGCTCGACGGGGAGGTGTTTGCAGGCCTGCGAAGACTGCAAATTCGACATCATGAGATAAGATACCTGCGGCTGCTCATGGCTTTCGAAATAGCACGCTACATCCGTGAGCAGCTGAATTGCCGTCACTGCTTACATGACATGACGGAAGAGAAAGACAACATTTACGAGGAGGTGATGGGTCAACAAATAGCGAAAGAACCCGAAAACAACCTAATCATCACTGGGATCATGCAATAGCGGCAAGATTCATAGAAATAATTTGCTGGGATTCGTACTGTTCATGTTGCTAACGGGGAAAAACATAAGAGAAATAATTGACCGGAACACGTCTGGATTTTAAGTAAGCTAAATTTACGAAATCAAGTTCCGAAAACCGCAAATAAAAGGTAATTCAAATATAATAAAAATGCATTAATAAATTTCTAACTTGCATCCTTATTTGTATTTAATCTTAGATAAAAAGACAAGTGTAAGCCGTTCTATGCCGCCCCCAATTAAATGCCGCCTATTACCACCTCATTCTCGTCCTAAGGTAATTATAATGATACATAGGTATATTTATAAATTTCTTATTATTATTTTATTTTAGATTAGAATAAAAATCACCAAGTCCAAATCGCTTAGCCCACCGCCTCATATACGCGAAGGTTCGGTGTATGCCAAAGGTTTAATTACATTTATCCTTTCTATTTATTATGTTTTCATTTGCTTTTATTTCATTTTAGATTTAAAAAAAAGCATACGCACTATTCATAACATAACTATTGCTTCAGCAGAATGCAATCCTTCCGTAGGCCAAATGGTAAGTTTCTGATCAACTTTATATATAAAGTTTAGTAATTTGATTACTTTGCCTTTACAGATCAACACTTGGCTCAACACATCACCACTGTCAAGCAGCGTGCATCATACCGGCGTACACGTATTTATTTATATTATCTTATATATATCTTGTATGTATTAATAAGCGGGGCTTTATTTATTATTGCAAGTGGTATTATAATTCTAAGTTACGTTTATAATGGTACAGGCCTAAAGGGGAGCCAGCCATTTAAAACAATTGGCAACGCGCCCATCGCGGTACCTCAAAGGTGGTGTGGAAAACCGTGCATGTTATTTGTAATGCACCTAAATTAAAGCAATCAGCTGAGATTGGGTAAGGCACTTGTATAACTTGCCGTAAATAAAAACTATGCAGGTCACGGTTTATTGCACAAGGACACAGTGTTCAATTGTCTGAAACTAGGAGTACCCGTCGCCGAACAACTTAATGAAGGTTTAATGAACACTTTAATACTGGAAAAAGACGTACTAGGCGTGCAAAAAAATAAGTCATAGGTTTTGTAGATGTCCAGAGAAAGCATAACAACCATTTTACCAGCTTTTTTAAAGTAACTATGAGAAAAGATAGTTCATTAACACATCTTCATAGATTTGCGTTTCTGATAGAGGTAAGAACGAGCTGGAATAATGTTCTCGGTTTCTAAGAAATCCATCAGTATCTCCTTAACCATGAGGTTGATAATCTTTATGAATACAGATATTAGCGCAATTGGTCTGAAACTATTTAAATCATTCAAGTCTTTACCTACCTTAGGAATGGGAACTACTTCGATACATCGCAAATCTAAATGTATAAAGTTAATAAACCAGCTGTTATTAATTGCATGCAAGAGGATAAGCTTCCTCCAGACAGCGCTCTGACCGTGTCATACTTAACGCCATCACAACATGCAGCAGTAGCTCTCTTTCTGGAATGTAAGACATACATTAGCTCACACAATGAAAAGGGTGTATTGTTGAGACTACTAAAAGGAATTGAAGGTATTGTAATCGCATTGACAATTGGAATATAGCTCTTGAGCATATCTAAGTATCTTTTGTTATTATGGTCATTTTGCACAGCACAACCATTTAATGTTTGATTAGAATGTCGATGACCATTAATGTAATTCCAGAAAAAACGCGAATTGCCATCACCACATAACTCTTTAACCGTGATAGCTCTATGTGCCTTTTTGCCTTTCTAACTGCAGACTTCCATTCCTTCAGTGTTTTCAGTGGTATTTGCGAAAAATTGTTGACAGGGAAGAGTTCTACCAAGGTTTAGATGAGAAGGATTCAATATCAGAAAAATTGGTTCTAGAAAACTTGATCACGGACTGAAAAGCACTTTGAATTGATGATAAGTAGAAAGAACGATCAACTTTAGACAGACGGTGCATAAGGAAGTTGCGTGAAATGAAATTTTCTATTATCTTAACGGAATTGTTGCGACTGTGAAATAAAATGGAAAAGTGCGGACTTTTGCCAGTGGAGACGTTAATCGTGTTCCACTTGAATGATAAAATACCTGAAGTAGAAAGAGTTAAATCCAAGACACTGACAGAAATCAATATTATTCGAGTTCAAGTAAAAATGCAGAAATGATAAGTTACGTCGAACACTTTGAATATTATATTGTAAACACGAAATCATGCTTTAAATAAAAACGGAGCCCCAGCGGAATTACTCATGTTACCGGGCGCTTGATCGTAGCGAGTATTAGCACAATGAAACATTTTTTCTTCAAATTCCTTAACAATTAATTCTTTGAATACATTCTTAATCGCGTGGATTAATCTATCAAATTCCGAAGAACGCAAATTGTTGTTCGAAATTATCGGCCACCGGGATCTTATTACAGACGGTTTGGTGGGTGAGCTGCGAGAAGGCTTGGGGAGGTAAAATGGGAGAAGGTTTGGAAATAACAAATTTCCTTTTAACGACCGCATTAAATTTTTTCTTTGTTAAAGTTTTATTAGAGTTTTCATTATCATCCTTGCTCGAAATGGCGTACGAGTTCACCAATGGCAATATGCTTAGTGGCATTCATTAAAAAATCTTCAAAGTCATCTTTATCTGTAGTAATTAGATCACATCCTGTCCCCATAGGTTGTTTTAGCTTTTATCACGGGGCACACTTATCAAAAATCCGGACGAAAAAAGAAAAAATTTGATGTGTACATTTTTTTTTTCAAATTTTCAAGGGGTTTAACTAATAGCTTGCAAATTTCATCTATTAAAAGTTGATAGGATTCATCGAATTCCTTTTCTGTTTAGCAGAAAATGTTTTTTGCTCTGCAACGATTCTTTGCTTTTTCCCTCTGCTATTCAAATAAAGATGTGTGGATTTGTTACTCCATCTGAGATGCCAAGAAATACACATTCCATATAACACCCTATTTTGAAAAGTCGTTATAAGAAAAATTGCCATGTTCCCCTTATATCCCTATTGTGGAAATACGTAAGATTATTAGTCCACAAACTGCTTATATCCACAAGAATAGGTTCTACAAACTGCTTATATCCACACGAATAGGTCCTACAAACTGCTCATATACAGTACTTCAATTATGTAGAATTAATTTTGCTCGATGATTTGAATTAAAATAAAAAAAAAAATTTCATGAAAATACTATTAAATCTTAAACCTAATCATACATATTTATAGGAATTGTTAAGAAATTGCCAGAGAGTATTTTTGAAAAATGAAAAATGTTTAACGAGATGTAATTAACTCAAGCGTGGCGTATTTCCAAGTCCACGTTTGCGAAACGCGTACAACCATGTTCGTACATGTAGC
Organism: Glossina pallidipes; assembly: GCA_000688715.1. Lineage (NCBI taxonomy): Eukaryota > Metazoa > Arthropoda > Insecta > Diptera > Glossinidae > Glossina > Glossina pallidipes. The sequence continues at coordinate 20,387 of KK500079.1, forward strand.
CCAGCTCAGGTTCCATGCAAACCTGTCAATAATGTTTATATAAAAGTAAGCTCTTTCATATCTTCACATCATAATCGTAATTAACCTCGGTATATAGATCGAAAACATTTCCTATCGTGTAATTGACATGATACTGATGTCATGGATTCTTCCCGAGACGAATGAAGGGCACTACTTTTTTTTTAGTCTAAAAGTTCGATTTACTACTTTAAATGCATTGGAATAATAGTATCATGTAATTGCTATCGTCCTTTTTCCCCCTTATTATATAGGTGGTTGTGTTGGTTTCACTTCTTTGGCTGTACCGAGCCTAGCTAAAATGAAACGTTTGACTTTAACAGACTTTGGTGGATTGTTATTGTAATAGGCACTGTACAATAAAAAAAAAAAAAAAAAAATTAGGAAAAAATTTTAAGTAAATAAAAAGTTTTTTTTGTCAAGGAAAAAAAAAAAAGAAAGTGACTAAGGGGCGAGGGATAGGCAGAATGGGTAGAGCACAAATATGAATTTTTTATTTTAGTTTCTTCCGTATAGTTTTTTTTTCAAATTCAATGTGAGCATGTTAGATAAATTAATGAAGAATTAGTAACAAAAATTAATAAAATTATCCTGAACCTAGATAAGATCTTTCTCACCCATCCCATCCGACGAGCCAGGCCGCTAACATGCGAAAGGTTCTCGTTAGTTTATGATAACAGCAATTTTACTCCCTTGAAGAGTAGATTCCCGATAAACGTTACATTATCGAGTGTTCTTTATACCGCCGGTGCTAGCTTCAAATATATCATGAGAATTTCCATTCTTCTTCTTCTTCGTCATATTTGGATATAACGTCTTTGCTTCAATTCTGTTGGTACGAAGTTGTCAGTAATCGATAATTTACGTTTGAATTCCTTCACAAGTTTACTTTGAACCATTCCCATCTCCGTCAAATCCTGGTGCTAATATTTCCAATATTTAATAATTAAAAGTTTCCATATTCTTTAATGGTAAAGATATTATTAATGGTAAGTTATTATTGTGATAAAAACTTGTTCGGACTGTCGTCTTACTATATTTTCACTATTGAGTCGGCGGTATATTATATTAGTAGCTGTAAATGGTGTAGCGGTGAATGGTGCCACTTTAGAAGAGCTTGCGAGAAATAAATAATATACGTAAAAGAAAAAACATGTGTTTGTTCCGCGAACAAAATCGTTAGTTATAAAACAAATACTTGAATAGTTCTTGGTTTAGTCCATTGAAAATCAACATAAAAAATTGTTTCAACGAATATAAAATAAAACTATGGGGAAGAAATTCCGACGTTCTACCAAATCGAAAATTACTGTAAAAAACATTTGAATAGTAAATTCAAGCATCGGAGTATAAGGAACATGGGAGAAAACGGTTGAAGAGAAAATACTTGATGGCTTTAGCAGTGTGACTTTAAAAACGGCAAAATTGAAAACTGAATTAATCGATGCGGATTTAGTTAGAGGTATGTGTTTTTTCATTTATAAAAACAACAACAAAAATGAGTGAATTTTACATTATATTAAAAATAGGTTCTACGTTTCTGCATAACTGAAGCTGAAAAGTATTCCGGTAAAGATTATGTACGTAAGGAAAATAATGGGGAAAAGAAGCAGGATGCCTGGATGGATATTGTTTATAACCTTAATTTCCAACAGGAAATGTATGTCGGAAAAATTAATTACAAAATATATGCAAGAACAAAAAGAAAAATAAGATAATTTTTAATTCTCTTCTATTCAGCTTATTCCGTATGTAAATCTCAGTAGTAGTTATATTGCCTTCAAAAGGAGAAAAACGCCAATTCGTTTGTTTAGAAAAAGGATCCTTTTTGTTTTTTGATCAATACAGGTTGACCTTTCATGGCAGCCAATTGGGCCGCAGATGGTGCACATCCTGGGGGAGGCGGGGGAATTACTAATAGCACCTTTAGCCCCTTTGGCCAATAATAAAGCGTTTGTATTTTTATCTTGGGCATTCGAAGGAGAGGGCTGTGTGGGGTGCGTGCAAGCTGACTGAAAACTAGTAGACATTGGATTATAATGTACATGAACTTGATATGGATTAATATCTACAGAATTATTCTCCGATTTGTTGCATTATAAGAATTTCTCATTGTAAGAATTATTCTCCGATTTCATTAATGTTAGCACTTGTTGCATTATAAGAATTTCTCATTATAAGAATTATTCTCCGATTTCATTAATGTTAGCACTTGTTGCATTATAAGAATTTCTCATTATAAGAATTATTCTCCGATTTCATTAATGTTAGCACTTGTTGCATTATAAGAATTTCTCATTATACGAAAGACGTGCCTTCTTTTCCAATTCGAAGAAATAGCGAGTATAGTGGAGGTACAGTTTTTCCAAGCATGTTGTAGAAAACTCCTCACCAATTCTTTTTTTTTCTTCATTTTAGATGCTTTACATTTACATCTTATCGAAAAAGAGAATTTGTTAACCATTCTTTATCATCAAGGTTAAAAATTAAGTTTGATTTTGTTTAAAAAAAACAGTATATATATGCGAAATTAATCAGACTTTTTAATTAACTGAGAACAAAGCTATTTGGGATACTTTGGTATTCGATATGGCTAAATCCTTTTCGTAAGAAAATTGATGAAAATAATTTGAAATTTCGTTTTATTTTTTGCAAACAATGTTCAAACACTATACATTATTGCTTGGTCTTGTGAATTTGTTAAAACTAATTACGTATTAAACAGTGGCACGCCGAATAAATTCTCCCACGATTGGACGATAGCATTTAAGAGGCTATCGGCTATGTCTTTAGTTTCGAAATGGCACCTCCAAAGTTCGCATTTGTTCTGTGTCTCATCCAGAAAATTTATGTTTTGTAAAAACTCTGTTGGAAACTGCAGACAACGCGGATACATCAAAAGCCGCGGTGTATCACGCCTTCCCGGTAGCCTATCAAACTTTCTACTCATGCATGCATATGCCGGAAAAAAATATTGGAAAGAAAAATTTTATTAAAAGTATTATTGGCCATCGTTATTAAAGAAACAAAAATACAACAAGATAACATAAAGCAAAAAATCCAGAGTGAATTATCCAAGCCACTTGGAATTAACATCAAAACCGAAAATATTGTACGTAGAACATTGGTAGGAAGCAGAGCACTATTGGAAGATTATCTGCAAATTTCAAAGAACGTAGAAAGCGTGGTAACCAACACTATTGGCAGTTTGGAAAATCCGAAGGTAAATATTTCGTCAAAGTAGAACCAAAAGGTGTTGGATAAATAAATATTTGAAATTCCCTTTAAAGTTTTCAAACGACAATTATATTATGCAGCAACAAAATGAACTTACTGCAATCGCCACAATTAAAACGGAGCCAGGGTAAATATATATCGATATAAATGCAAAAAAATATTTTAAAATTGTTGAAAGCTTAAACTTTTATTGTTGCAGACAAAATGAACAGCTGCTACAATTTTTTCAACCACTTCTCACTTAACAGAAATGATTATGTCGTTTCTGTTACTTCTTCCCATTTAACATTCAATGAATTTCAGGTTGGCAATAATGTCTATTAACATCCACCTTTTATCAGCTGTATGGGTATTTCTATAATGCGAAAAGTTCTTTCTGAAAAGATTTTATAAAATTTTAAGAATAGTATAATAACCTGTACATAATGGCAAAATGAGTGAATGGCAATTGTGGTGTCGCTTGTGTGCTGAACGGAATTCGGAATGTTAAACTAACGCTTTTCATTGCGAAGCTCTGAAGGCTGCCAATCCAAATATGACTTTAGTCCAAGTCATTGAAAAATGTTTTTCGGGGAAAGTAAAAGCAATTGTTAGCCCAATCGACCGCAATGTAAATTATCTTACATTCTCACTTAGATAATCTCGGAAGATGGTTTGCCCAAAGTAGTATGTTCCGAATGCCTACGCCTCATTAATGACATTGTCCAGTTTAGTGAACGTGTCAACTTAATATTGATGTAAATGATGATATATTTGCGAGTAAAAAGTCTGCTATAACGACTGGCGAGCAAAGCATGTAGCCGAATATCTGAAACATCTGTACATATTAAAGATGAGCCCGAAGGAGAAGAGGACAAAAACATTGAGGTGATTAGAGGGCTGGGGAGAGAAGAACACATTTATGAACCCAATGCGGACACAAAAGATGGCTCGTGCTGTGACTCGGATCTGTTTAGTAGCATGGAAGACGAAAAATTTAATCACTTTCGTAACCAACAGGAAGACAAAAACACAGTAATAGTCAATATAGAGTGCAACGAATGTGCTAAAGAATTTGAATCTTGTACTTCATTCTACGACCCACGAACCTGTATGGCACGGTTTGACTGAACAACAATTTTCAAACATCTTGTATCGATATGAATGGTTAAAATCGTAAAAGCAATATATTTATCTACTTCCAAGAAAAAAGCCTCGAGTCATAAATGAGCGCACATTTCAATCTAGAGATAGCGGAACCGCGAATCATAGTCACCACTGCATTTCCTAGTTATACGCAATTTGCGCGTAACGGTGAAAGCGCCTTCTAATGTATCCACATTTGCAAATATTATGTGTTACGTGCCAAATTCCAATAACAATCACACAGGTGCTCAAAAGAAAGTGCCGGACAAAGCCGTACAACCCATTTTAAATAACGTCCGATTCTGACGCCGGCACAAATCTGCTGAAATCGATGCGGAAATGATTCTAAATCGATTGGTTTAATTGAAGGTTCTTAGATGTTGCATACATAAGCGCAAGACAACCCGAGTTTAGTTTTACTGGTGATAATGTGCTGGTCAATTCAACTCATTCCAATGCTATCGTCGACATTTACGATTGGCACATGACAAGGGGAGGGCCCACGAAAATTGGTGTTGTTCACCTTGCGACATCACAGACCAGCTATAGCCTTCGACGTCACCTCCTGACCCACATACCAGACAAAGAAAGAAGAACTCATCCGTGTTCATTGTGCAGTAAGAGTTTTGCTACATATTCAGAGTTGCGCATTCATCTGTTCAGGCATAAACCACTGGAAGAACAGAATGTGATACCATGCCCGCATTGCACCAAACGCTTTTCTACCAATAAGTTGCTACAAACACATATTAAATACATGCACCTTAACGAGAGAGTCGTCTGTGAAGAATGCGGCGTGTATGCGCAATAAAACCAATTTAAAAATTTATATGCAAAGATATAGTGATAGTGCGCCGTTTGAATGTGAAGTATGCAAGAAGCGCTTTAAAAATCCTAGACGGTTGAAGGTAATCAATCATCTTATTTAAAATAAGCAATTTTCACTTTATTGGTTTCTTCCAGATACATAGTGAAATTCATGATTCATTTGCATTGCGTATTGTGAAAAAAGCTGTTCAAATTTGAGAGTATTGTGAAAAAAGCTGTTCAAATTTGAGAGTATTGTAAAAAAAGCTGTTCAAAATTGAGAGTATTGTGAAAAAAGCTGTTCAAATTTGAGAGTATTGTGAAAAAAGCTGGACAAATTTGAGAGTATTAAATTTTTTCAAATTTGAGAAAAAAAAAAAGATGGTGGTCCACACAAATCAACACTGGGAGAAATTTGCTATGGCACTATCACGAAATTGTTTTAAAAGCTGTGGCTGGTATGCGCGTATTTCAATATTCCTTAATACATTAATAAAATTTAAGTATAACAACAACTTGCATGAAAGATGCCTTTGGCAGCAAATTAAAATGTCAACATTATAAATTTAAAAGCACTTAATGTCTTATCAAATTATCTTGTCTTCGCAGCTCTATTCCATTGAGTTTCGGTTTTTCACTTTAGCTTAAAATTTTTGTCTGCGCATTACAGTGTATGTGCGTGTGTGTGTGTGTGGATGCGAATTTGGTTTTCTTTCATTCTTTCTCTTTTTTGCTCTTTTATAGATAATGATACAATTTTAGGAAGAAATCCGACAAGGGTGGATGGACATATCACGACATATATTTTGTGTGTGTTTTTAATTTAGAGACTTTTTTAATTACATCGTCCGTGGAATCCTTTAAAAAATGACCTGTGACTTCAGCTTTTTACATTCTTTCGTAGCTGAATGCTTTGTAAACATTCTGATAAATTTATGATTGAAAAAATTTATTTAACTGAACTATAATATGAGTTTATTACATTCAAAGGAAACTGGGGAAATAATAATAAAACTTGTCATGTAAATGAATGTTATTCCGGTAGGCCAGCAATTAAATACTCGTAACACCTTGAAACGACATATGTTAGTGCATAATGGAAAAAAACAGCAAAAATGTGGTCAAGGTTTTAATCATTCAACAAACTTGAAAATACACTTGCTTTCTCATACCGGTCTTAAACCATACGCCTGCAATTTTTGTGATCGAACTTTCACAAATGGAGCCAATTGCAGTCTGCACAAAAAGAAAATGCATCCTGAAGAATTGGCTGCTTTAGAAGCCGCTGGTGGGAGCAAACACATTGTTCAAAAAATACCTAGTTTGGAAACTCTAAAGGCTCTGTAAGTTTTTTAACATTTTATTAAAAATAATATATAAAGACGTTCATTTGAGAACCCTACAACCATATCATATTTAGTTCCAACGCAATAAACTGTAAAGAGTTCCCAAACTCATTATAAGAAAAACCTTCTCGAGGAGCCTATGGAAATAACAGCCTACGCAAATGAATAGCGCTTTAACAGATAAAAGTACACTACATTATCATGTTCGTCTCAACTCAATGTTTTGCAGTCAGTTTGACGGCGCAGAGCTTTTCATTTATTGCTTCTAAGCAAGCTAAAAAGCCCTTATGTTCCCTCCTGGGCGTGCTCTTACAGCTATTACAATTTAAACGGCTAGTATTTTTATTCATTTCTTCCTCGAGACTTCTAGAAAAGTTTATACAAAAGTGTAGAGGGCGAACGATCTTATCGATCTGAATTAACATTATGATAATTACGTCGCGCAGCTCTGATTCCCAACTTTTTCCAATAATCCGATGCCGATCACAACACCATGTCAACTTCAAAGGATATAATTTAGTTTGTTATTACACATTTAAAGCGCTTGCAAACAATTCACAATGTGTTTTTATTCGGAATTCGCGTTTGTTTTTTAAATCACTTTCCACGTGTTGTGCAAGGCGAGATGCAGAAGTTAATCTTTCCGCATAAAGGACACTTCCAATCTTTCAAATTGTCATCTCGTCCCTGAACTATATTCACACTTTGACGATACGTGGAGAAATAATCAAACATTTGATTGCATTCCGCACAACATATTTAAGTTCAATGTCAGGTTTTCTGATTTCATAATCACTCTTGCTCTCCTCCTTGCTTGGGTTTCTTTCTTTGTTTTTCTTTTTTGTTCTTGCGCACCCGATCTCTATATTTTCATATCAAAGCAAACTACAACAATAAGAGGCAATAGCAACGTTTACGCCGAGTACATCGACAATTTTTCTTTGTCTGCTGCAGGATCTATACGCAATAGTTTATTAAGTCTAGTGCGTAAACATATCCTGAAGTTATTGCAAGTAATAACTTGAAGAATTTTGTTATTGCGCTTTGTTGTGGTGCACATTTTCTACACAAGGTTCGCCAAAAAGATTATTAATGTGCATTTCCAAATAAGTTAACGGTCATAAGGCTTATATGTAAAGAAAGGCATCAAAAAGACTCCTCACTCGTTGCTTATCAAAAATGTGAACAGATTTTTAGACGAAACGTAGAAATTTTGTTGTTATTATTATATATACATACTATTATTATAGTTTTAAAGTAAGTTAAACAATAGTGTAGTGACAACGCGTCTATCACGGTATCTCAACGTTGGTGCGGAAAAACTTGAAGTCGTGACTTTCTTTCTTCTGAACAAAAATGTTCTCGAAATCACTGCGTTGAAGAAATTGTGGCCTCCATAGAAACAAGTGGCTTCTTTCCCCACCATAAAAACTTCATCCAATCCAAATATGTGCACTGCGTTAAAGTGACTTACTCAAGCGAAAAGTAAACATAAGCTAAAAATGTTAAATATACTAAAACCGTAATCGATGTTTTAGTGGGTTTAAAAAAGTTTATGGGTGAACCATTGCCGATACTGGTCTACAGCTTAGCAAAATTGTAGCTGAATTATTGAGCAATAAACGGACGATGAATCTATTGTAAGCAGTGTAGAGTGTGCAATGACAACTTAATGAGCAGCAAAACAAATTTAAAAATCCAATCATCTCGTTTCTCATTTATTTTCTACATAGTGGGCGGTTCTTGCGCAGCATTTTTTGGGTTAGAAGCTAACGCAAAGGAATTAAAACAATATTATTTATTTATTTACTTATTTATTTTAAAAGAGTCAATTATACTCCAATATATGTCAATATTAAGTTTATTGATTCTCAAAAAGGCTTTACGTACATACTTATATACATCTGAGATATTTTAATGTACATTAATCAATAAATATGTACTGCTTTTTTTTAAAATAGTCTAGCGAAAAATAAATTTATTTTGAATTTATAATTGTTGGTTTTTCTAGTGTCCAACTTTCTCTTTGTTTTCATTTCAAATAATGTTTAGTAAACTCAGCACCAGTGGATAGCATTGGTGTTGTCTTCTCACTAGAAGAAAACCCCATAGTTAAGCGAACTTTTTACGCTTGTAACTGAAGGAACGAAATAATATTATTTTTATATATTGGCCGTTATGATTGCTACCTACAAGATTCGTGCATTTTTTTAAAGTCAAAACCCTAGAAACATTCACATTACAATCAAAATTGCGTATGAAAAATTTCATTGTTGCCTTCGAAAGCTAAATTTCAACTATGTGATTACCTCGAAGGTTAAAGGCATTAGATAGAAATTTTTGAACTCGCTATACCTCCCCCTCATTTGTAAACAAGTCTGTGTTATAATTATTGACAGATCTACACTGCTCATCATTGCCAAGTCCTAACACAATGAAATTGTGCCAAGAAAAATCTACGTTGCTTTCTCGTAACTGTCAATGATGTGTGATAGCACAACGACTGCTTTTCGCTTTTTGCTTTACACACAATGAAAAAACAAAATTAGTTGAACACATAGCACCATTATAAGACTAGTGTTTGCTTACATAATTATTAATAAAATACAACAGCAATAAACCGAAAAGCATGTTTTCGTTATAGAAATAGGAAGCAATATATTTTAATTACCTTTTTTTCGTAAACATAAGTATGTAAAATCGTACCAAGCAAGCATAAAATTTTAAAACTTTGTCAAAAATTCACTTCGACACAGAAAGCACATAATGCTTCCAATCAATTTTATTTTGTGAGTTCGCGCGAAGCAAAAAGCGAACAGCAGTTATTGTTGTGCTTAGTGCTTTCAAAACGTCACTATGAGGCTTATTACCAATTATTTGTATACTACTAAAGTCTATAAATAAAAGATCTGGCAATTCTGCACTCTACGCAAATTTCTTCTTTTTCAGAACTACTACCGCGTGGACCATTTTTAACGAAAGGTTGGTGATTATTTTTATAAAAACATGGCTTAGAAGCTAAAACGAATGTGTTAAAACACTAAAAAATAAATAGTTTGGTAATGAGAACTTTAAAAGTAAAAAATCTTATATTTATGTTTATAGGGCTTTAAACGAGAGCACGGAATGACTAACTCAAAAGGCTATCGCCGCGGCACTAGAGACATGTTCTCCCGCCCGTTCCGTCGTCATGGTACTATTCCCCTAGGTACATACATGCGGGTCTTCAAAAACGGAGACATTGTAGACATAAAAGGCAATGGTGCAGTTCAGAAAGGCATGCCTTACAAGGCTTATCATGGAAAGACAGGGAGAGTATTTAATGTAACATCACATGCAGTTGGGGTTATAGTTAATAAAAGAGTTCGTGGCAAAGTCTTGCCCAAGCGTATTAACGTACGCATCGAACATGTGCAGCACTCCAAGTGCCGCGAAGATTTCTTGCGGAGAGTAAAAGAAAATGAACGCCGATTGAAAGAAGCCAAGGAGAAAGGTGTTTTCGTAAGTTTAAAACGTCAACCAGCGCAACCTAGAAAAGGTCATTTCGTAAAAAAATTAGAAGAACCCATAACTTTGGCCCCAATACCATATGAGTTCATTGCTTAAAACTTATAACGAATGTGATTTCATAAATTTTTTCTTTTTGTAAGTTTTTCTTTAATAGAAATAAAAATGCAATAGTTTGCACAAGAAAGGTAAACGGATTGTATTTATCAATTATTGTAAAAGTCATTTAATTAAGCAGAGAATATAGAAAAATTCCAACAGTTGGGTGCTATGAGGTAGTTTAACGGAGCGTGGAAGAATTGTAAATTTTTTATTCAGCAATTGTGGGATTTGCTTTATAGATTACTAGCAATTATTTTTAGTGTCTCAAAAGAAACAAGAAACTAGAACTTTACTAAAGAAATCGAAAATGCTCTTATTGTGTTGCTCCTATTATGTGCACACATAATTGTCCGCTAAGATAGCTCAATTTATCTTATTCCCCATAAACCTTGTAAACTTAGCACGCGTGAACTCTTCCATACTGAGTTGAAAAATTTAATTGAAATTTTAACGTTTTTTCTCTTAATACGATAGTGTAAAGAGAAATTAGGAAAAAAGTGCATACCATCCATGTAATCCTCAAGAAGCTTTGCACAGTTTACAGTAACATGAAGTTGGAAGAACTGTTCTGTTCAGATGTGACTGAGAGCTTGGTTCTCAATTGTTGGCTAAAAATGTCATGCCAAATGTGCAATTATGACAAAGTGATTCCATTTTTTTGATCTTAAGAAAGGAAGGGAAACCTGAAGAGAAGACATTTTTCGATTGTTCTCAAAAACGAATAATAACTTGTGTGTGTAAAAATTTTAAAAGTCCGGGTTATACAAAGACGAAAAAGAAAATTAAAATAAATAAATTGTATAACTATTTAAGGTATTTCGGTTATTATATGAAAATTCCTACCAATTATTAAAAGCCTTTTGAAGACCAAAATATTCATTTGTATTTTGTGTACAAAGGTCTTGCACTCGCTTAAAATTTCATAGCAATTCATGGTTTAGATTAGAAATTTGGATTTTTTAAACATTTGCATGGCTGTCTACTGTGTGATTTGAAATTTGCGGTTTTCGCTGCCTTGAATAAACCTTTAAAATAAACAATAGCTAAATACGTAGACCGAAAACATATATAACTTATCCTTTTAATTTTAAAACACATGCTGACCACTTTCTGACTTTAAATTAAGAATCTCATCGTTTTGTTACTTCGTTTAAATCTTTAATTCTACATAAACATCGCTATGATATAAGTTGACTGCAAGTTATGGAAGGTGGAAAGATTGTTATCTGAATCGATATCTAAATATACAAGAGCCGTAAATTACTTAGCGAGTTCGAAAAAAGGTAACTCGCAAAAGGGAATCGAAAGCATTTTACGGCCCTTGCGGCCTGAAGGAACTTTTTTGTAGATAGATTGCAAGGAGCGATCTTGAAAAAAAAACTAAATAATAAAACTTGGCAAGTCTATGTCCAATACATACCGCAGAGAAATGGTTTAATTGCGAAATGTGTGAATCGAAGTTTAGAACTTCGGGATAAGTAATATCCCATAAAACGCGTTGTTGTTTTAAGTGTCCTTAGAAAATCTCAATTACTTTAAATGTATTACGGTGGAAGGTTCTACTATTAGTTAAAAAAAATGTTAAATTCAAGTAACGTTGTGATTCTTAGCGTGCAGTAAAAGTGTATTGACTTTTTAGTTTTTTAATAAATAAAAAAATGATAGTCGAGCGAGGCCGACAGTTAAGTACTCAAGATAGCGCAAATTAAAGTTTGAGGAGATCCAAAGCCTGATAAGAACAGGTACTACGCTTTGATCTTAGCCATAAGGAGGAGAAGCGATAAACTCCAAATTCTTTCAATGTCTACTTATATTCATAAAATTCCAAAGGATACACCGGCGTGGTTTTTACTCAACAAAGCTAACTCTCTTGTCAAAAAATCCTGTCAATTTCCTTACACTGTACTAAAAAATAAAAATCTTTACTATCTAAAGGTTCATTTTCCGCACAGATGTTTACGAGAAACCGTTCAAAAAATTGATTCATTCGACATATTTTTCAAATCAATTCAATATATTGTCAAAACTACCAATTTTTTTTCATATTACGACTTTTTCAACACAAAACATATTGTATAAATAAGGCCACTGTATGACTTGACCAGGCCACAACCACGTCGCAGCGCTCTCTCTACGTCTTTAATTTTGCCATGACAGGATTATCTAATAATAAAATGAATAAATGTGTGTATTAGGCAAAGTGGTTTAGGGTTACTCGTTTATTTTTCACACTTCGTCTTCGGTGCAAGCGTACATCATGGCGAGGAGTCAAGATTAAATATTCTTTGGAAATATACTTTGTACAAAAAAAGTTACATCAATAAATACATTACTTGTGTACATGTATCATGACATGAGTTCGACCACCTGTGGCAATATAAAAGAAAGAATTTTGAGTTTTACGTCAAACTTCAATAGAAAACTTGGGTTTTTTATCAAACTTAAATATAAATGATGTGTGATTTGGTATGATTTGCTTCCGGTCAACTTCAATAACACCTGTTGAATTTTATTTATGGTATTAAAACGTTTACGGGAGCAGTTTCGGCATGTTTGTTCGATTGCTTTTAGATTTCTTTTTTATATAATACTGTCAATATTAATTAGTTTTGAGATGTTTGAAATCACTCTTGTTTCACACTCACTCGATACAACACGTCATCTCTGCAAACGGCACCTGGAATTTTTGTGTTTTATCGGTGTTAGTGAAAGAAAAGACAAAAAAAAAAGAAAAAAAAAAAGAAAGAAAGGAAAAAACCAAATTTAAATAAATCAAGGAAAATTTACGAGAATCTGAACAATTTAAAAAAGAAAAAAGAAGGAAAAAAACAAAAAAAAAAAAAGATTTTTGTGAAATAATCAAAAAAAAAGAAAAAGAAAAACACTAAAAATTTTTTAGAAGAAAAACAAAAGTTTTTTCCCCATGATAACAAACAATACAATTTCAGCCCGTCTCCCTAGGGGGAATGGGTCTGATCTCATAACCACAGACAGGGACACTTTCGAGGATTTCTACATGAATGCCTCAGGGAATACAAAGTGTTCGAGGATGGGCGAGGAAAATAACCCTTTAACTAATATTGGTGAATCTGATGCTTCAATTGGTAAACAGGCCGATGTCCTGTGCTGTGACTTGGGTGCCACAGCTGCCCCAAGTCCAGAGATCAACCTGTACGACTGTCTCTCTAAATGTAATTTTTTTGTGTTTGTAGAAACATGCGCAGACGCCGATGGAAATCGTGCAAGTATCAATTCAAATCTTTTTTTCTATGACTATCTGAAACATTTCTCTGTGTTTGGCTTACAGGAGTTGAAGGTTATTAGCAGGGGCAGAGCCAAACTACTTTTTAACTCTGCGGTCAATGCTAACAACTGTATCACTAGAAATGATTTCAGCAAGAAGAACCTTAAGGCATACATACCGCGACCTTTCACTGAAAGATTCGGTGTCATTCGTAATGTCCCATGTTTTTATAATGTAGAAGATATAATTAAAAACGCAGTATCCAACATTCCGATAAAGTCAGCTGTCCGATTCCAAAGACGAAACCCTAAAAACAAAGACGAGTGGATTCCGACAACCAGTGTAAAAATCGGCCTTAAAGGGAAACTTCTTCCGAAATCGATTTAATTTAATTTTTTCCACCTACCGGTTGAATATTTCGTACCAACCTTAAAGCAATGCTTTAAGTGTAGTAGGTACGGTCACGTCGCTAAATTCTGCAAAGCTAGGGATAGCAGATGTTTGAACTGTGGGCAGTCGCAGAAGTGTACGAACTGCGAGAATATGAAATGTTTATCCTGCGGCTCTAACGAGCACAATGCCCTCAACAAATGTTGTCCGGAAAGGGAGCGTGAATCAAATATTAACAGAATCATGGCTATTAAAAGTCTATCTTACAAAGAGGCAAAAGAAAAATTCTCGTCTAACTACTTTGAATGTCTTTCCTATGAAGACAATTTTCCTCTATTGAGTAGTACGGCTGCCCTATCGAGCAAAGATGGTGATGAAAACGCCAACAAAATTTTCATCAAAAATAAATTTAACGCCGTCGTCAAAAGAAAATCGGTTCGTTCCAAATCGTCTATCACTTCAGCCACCAATCCCTCTCCCAGTTCACCCCCCAAGCCGTCAGTAACAAATCTTCGGCGTCCAACCGTTCCCAACAATTATTTGCGCTCCTCAGAGCTTGATAGATTAATTGCTTCTATCACAGAATGCATCCGTCCAATGATCCCCAATAATCTAATTAAGGAATTTGAAGTAAAAATGTCTGCCTGTGTCAACTCTCGTCCGGTTCACGAACCCAGCACTTCGAGGAAATCGGCAAGTGTAAAAACAATGTCATTTCTACAATATAATATCCAAAGCATACGACGTAACCTGTCGTTTTTGGATTTCTACTTAAACTCAAATAAGGTTGATTTCCATATCTTAAGTGAAGTTTTTATGAAAGATGAAAATTGTTTTGATATTAAAGTTTCCAATTATGCTTCAGCCACCAAATGCCGAAATGATGGCTATGGTGGTATTAGTATACTAGTTAAGAAAGGCGTCAATTTCCGACGTATTCCCTATAACTCTGCCGTTGACATTGTCATCATCAAAACCATAAACCTCAAACCGAATCTTTTCATAGCATCATGCTATTTTCCACCCAATCTTGATGTACAAACTTTTCGTGATGAGATTCAGAGAGTATGCGACTTTCTTGACGGAGAACAGAATGTGATTTTGGCTGGAGACTTCAATGCAAGGCATTGCTTGTATGGTGATCAAGTCTCAACCAACAAAGGCAAGATCCTTGTAAATGCCATCAATTCTAGCAGTTTCAGCGTCTTAAACAACGGCAATGCTATCTTTCACTGCAACCGGCGTGGTCGTTTGACGAGTAGTGTCTTGGACCTAACTTTCTCGAATTCAACTTCTCTTTTATTCAACTGGGATACGTCTAACATCTCCATTGGCAAGAGTCAGCACTCTCCCATACTATTCCATAGTTGCAACAATTCCATTACGAAAATTGATAATTTCATTTCACGCAACCTTCTTTTGGACCGTCTATCTAAAATTGATCTTCCATCTGATCTAACATCTATTCAAAGTGCCTTTCAGACTGTGATCACGTCAGCCAGAACCAACTTTCGTGACGTTGAGTCCTTCTCACCTAAACCTTGGTGGAACTCTTCCCTGTCGACACTGTTCCGCAAATACCAAGCTGCAAGAAAAAAAATTAGTAAATATGCTAATCCAGCCAACTATATGGAATATATGAGCATACTGAAAGAATGGAGGTCTGCTGTTCGAAAAGCGAAAAAGTCACATAAAGCTTTAGTGATTAAAGACTTATGTTGCAATGGCAACCCACGTTCTTTTTGGAATTACATCAATGGCCACCGACATTCTAGTCGAAAATTAAGTGGCTGTGCTGTGTGGAATGTCCATGACAATAAAAGATACCTGGAGATGCTAAAGGGCTATATTCCACGTTGCGGTTTGATAACAATTCCTTCAATTCCTTTCAGTGATCTCAATAACACACCCTTTTCATTGCATGAGCTGATGTTTGTTTTACATTCTAGGAAGAGGGCTACTGCTGCAGGTTGTGATGGAGTTAAGTATGACATGCTCAGAGCACTGCAATTAACAAATGCTGGTCCAACAACTTTATACCCCCTGATCTGCGATGCATCAAAATAATTCCCATCCCTAAGGCAAGTAAAGACTTAAATGATTTAAGTAACTTCAGACCAATTTCACTAATATCTGTATTCATAAAGACTATAAACCTCATGGTTAAGAAGAGACTGAGTTCTTAAAAATAGAAAATTTTATTCCAGCTCGTTCTTACGCCTATCAAAAATGCAAATCCACGAATATGTGCGTTAATGAACTATCTTTTCTCATAGCTAGTCTTAAAAAAGCGAAACAAGTTGTCAAACTTGGCAGAATTTTTTTAAATTTTTTGATTCCTCTTCAGATACGGCTGTGGACACTTAATTTTTTATCGCGTGCTGGTAATGGGCACTGAAAGAGTTGAAATATATGGTGGAGTTCCACAAGGCAGTTGTTTGAGCCCCGTACTCTTCAACCTATACACAGCTTCTTTACATGATTTTCAAGATGACAAAACTCATATTTTTCAATATGCCGACGACTTCCTAATTTTATCCGCGGACTCATCCTTTTCAGCTGCTGTCAATAACCTCTCGATAAAAACCAATTCCTTTTTTGATGCATGCGCCGATCTGAATCTATATTTTAACCTTAGCAAAATTAACACTATTTATTTTGCCAAGGGATCTAAACGTCAAATCAGCCTTTTTATCAAGGATACTAAAGTTGAGCAAGTGAAATCCCTTCGATTTCTCGGTAGAATCTTAAATGACAGCTTAACCCTCCGTGGGCATTACGAGAAAACCTTCAAAGACTGTCAGGCTGGATGTAATATCATCAAGCTCATGACCAACAATCAGTCAGGCTTGCCTCCCAAAAATGCTCTGATGATATACAAATCTTTAGTCAAGTCCAAAATTGAATTTGCATGTGCAATTTCCCAAAATATATTGAAAAACGTATTCAAACATTTGAAAATCGTATTTTAAAACGTTGCACTGGGCTGACCCCGTCAACACCTCAAAATATTCTCAATGCCATATCAAGAGAGTAGCCCGTTTCCGAAAGGGCTCTTTTTTGCACTGCCAAAGAGTTAATTAAGATCAAGATGATGAACTCTTCCTTCTTTCAGGAAGTTGGATTCCTCAGTGACACTGTATCTTGCAGCTATACTTTTTGCTATCAAAAACTTCGTCATATTTTTGATAAGATAGGTTCATCTCCTCTCTGGAACTTCACCACCGACAAATGCAAGGTCTCCATGAACATTCTCCAATCGATTTCCACTTCAAAACAAAATGTTAACCTCTCTTGTATAAGGTTGTTATGCCAGGAGAAAGTTCTTTTTTACTACAACAACGGCTACGACATATATGCTACCGATGGTTCTGTCGGACATAATGCGTCTGGCTTCTCAGTCGTGAAACATCTATCCGAAACTGTACACCGAATCAAAATAGCGGAGGAACTTTCCTCATCTTTTATCGAGTTGCTTGCCATCAGACATGCGATTAAAGTTGCTATCTCTGATGGTACCAAAAGGTTTGTCATTTTTTCTGATAGTAAGTCAGCTTTATTCGTAATCAAAAAAAGAGATGTAGAAAATCAATATGCGTTTGACATTTATAAGATGTTGCATGAGTCTCAAGTTGATGACTGTCACCTTGTCTGGGTACCTGGCCACTGTGGCTTTTCTATGTGGTTTTCTATGTGGCTTCTCTTTTTTAAATGAAGAAGCCGACTTTCACGCGGGGAGAGCTCGTGTCGATGGGACAGTTTTGTCAATCAAATACACTCCCAATGAAGCAATTCGGGTAATTCGCAACCACATTCTTCAACAGCTTAACGACGAATTTAAAGAGATTGCCCGCATTAAATCCAACCGCCTTTTCTATAAATTAAATCTCACACTTCCTTTCAAACCTTTTTCTGTATCTTCTTTTAATTCCTGGGAAATCAATATTCTCTATAGACTCATATACAATTACACTTAACACACCGGCTTCAATTACTATGGCCGCTCTTGTTTTTGTCGCGTTCTTTCTTTTTTTTTTACATACGTCTAACTAAGTTCACGATATTTCAATATCTGGACATATAAGCTGCAAATCTACTGGCTTGGTCCGTGCGTGATGACGGCTTTCAACATGCTGCGCAGCGCCCAGCACATCACGCGTAGTGAAGGTGCTGCGGATCAGCTAGAAGCCAATCTCGAACTTGCGGAGGAGTTTGGCTTAGACGTGTGAGCTGTCGTCTGCAACAGAATGGCCACCAACAAGGAGACAACAAAGATATTTACAAATGGAGCCTACGAAAGAAAGCGAACAGACGGCAGCAACATATTAGAAGCGCACAAACATAAAATGAAGGATAACCCCCTATTTAGATTCTCCATACATGTCAAACTACCGCAAAGAAACGCTCCCGAAGCTCTAGATTCTGGGCGCGGAGGGGCAGTATACAAACCGTCTCATCACCTAGGTTTTTAACCGAAATAGTGCAGTTCTTCAATAATGTAACTTCATTCGCGCTGCAAACAGCAAATAATGCAAATGTCTTCGCGAATGATGCCGACAAAGCCAAGCACACCTACGAATTCTACACTATACTCGTGCAGTTCGCAAACGTCTTTTACCGGAGCTCCATATCGGCCACCGTGTAATCGTGTAGGCATAAAAGATAGCCAGCCATTCGAAACAATTAGCAGCGCGCCTATCCCGGTACCTTAAGCGTAGTGTGGAAAACCGTGCCAGGCAGCCGATAGGGAGCCAATTGAAATATTATTGCATTTGCCGCTAATGTATGAAGACAAAAACGTTCCGTACGTGTTTGCTCGCTCCAAGTAGACCCTCCGTCGTGCCTGCGGAGTATCCCGTCCAATCGTTGTATGTTCTGTGACTACTAACGAGGGCTCACAGTTAAAATCACAAATTACGTCTATTCAGTAAGAAATTAAAAGACTCTTAGTCTAATCGCATTCTTCATTAAATATATTCCTTGAAATATTGTACAAATTTTTGAAAGCGAAATAAACTTTTAAAAAAGTAATATTCCTTTTATAAAGCTGCCACATTTTTGATGCTAATATATTTTAACAGAGGAACATTAAAATGGTATTATACTCACTCAATCGCAACTATTTAAACAATCGATTTGTTTCCTAAGCTTCCATAAGAGGATAAAATTCTTGTGTTCTATAATGAAAAATACGTATTCAAGTTTAATATTTCACTGCATCTGTTCGCAGTTTTGCACATATTCTATATCTACACTGTATATATTTGGTTATTTTCTTGTCCAAACGCATATAAATATAATATTACGCACATTGTAGAAGAATCTAATTCAAGAAAAACAAAAACATCGGAAATGGAGGTGAAATGAGGACACAACACAAAAATCTGTAACAAAGCCCGACTTTAGCATTAAAGGGAGTTTTCTATTTTTTATGTCTGATATCAAATAATCAACAAAGAACAAAGATAATAAAACTACGAATTTCAAATAGTATGAAAGCAAAGCTTTACCTAATTGATCTATCAATGATATTGTTGATACGAGCCTCTGAACAGCCGGGTACATGTTTGTGAATGATTTCTTTGAGAAACAAGTCACTGACACCAGGACGGCTACGTTCAGCTATATTTGCTATTTTTGCGTTGAATTTGTAAACACCGACCAAAACCATTTATTTATCAAAAGTCCCCACGCAGCGGAATAATATAAATCTTACATCCGAAAGAACAGGAAAGATGGAGTTATATTAGCATGAACTATTGGTTTGGATGATGGCACGATTTCCAACGCCAACAATTTTAAGATTCGCACTGGTTGTGTTCGATGCCGAAGCAGAAGATGGTGCCACTAACCCCGGGCTTATAAATTCATTAAATACATGCGTATTGCCTCCGTTGTAAACATTTCCCATGCTACTGCTGGAAGCCAGTATAAGGGGTACAGTATTACCCAATCCCTTGGATAAAAAACGTCAGTCTACCAAATTTCACCAATATATCTTAATATTTGCAACGTGTACATTGAACTCAAAAATACATGAACGAATAGACAAATAGACAGATCGGCTTAAGACGAATCTGAAAGAGATTTTGAATTAACCTATCCATCTGTCTATCTTACGGTATTCGGATGTAATTTCCTTTTACATCGATAAAGAGCGATTGCGATTTTCGTCGTTGAAGTTCAAACATATTTATTTCTATTATCTTCGATCCAAGTGCTTAATTTTATATTTGCTTCCCGATGCCACTTGTCTAGAGCAACCTGTTCTGGCTTTTCGTAATTTGCCTTCTCAGTTTTTAGACTTGAGCTGAAATGCAGTAATTACCTCCTCTTTCCGGATTCAACTTAATTCAAGTTGGAATACTTTTTAAAGGACTTAAATCTTTGTTTGGAATACCTTAATGTTTTCTTCTAAATAAAAATGAAAAGGGCGGAAATATTTTCAGGCATATTGAAGAACAAGTCAAACCATTACAGTGGAGCACTATTAAATACACTACATTACTTCGCTTAATGCAATTATTCAAATATGGTCAAAAAATAAGTCGATCCGATTCATCTTTACTAGCTTTCATTAGTGGACCAAAACTTCGCACCCAATTTCACCAGTATTCCAAAAATTACGACCTGTAGACTGAACACAGGAATACGTAACAGGTAAGCAAGCTTAGCTCAATTCAAACTCGATCCGTATAATAAAACGTGGGTCTTCTGGGCATTGTATACATCCGCACAAACACAAATGTTGTAGAGTATGTTAAAAAAAAACAAGTTACTATTTATTGCAATAATTTGCACAATTTATTCTAAACAAAGATCTTTTGAACGTTCCTAGTGACTCAAATAAATAAAAATGAATTATTTGAACACTGCACCAGCTCACTTATTAAGATAAATCCCTTGGTTGAGTTATTTTTGTACCTATCATCTTTTGACGCTTACCGTCGGGCAGAAAATCATCAATATCATGGTCATCCAACATTTCAGGATTACCACGCTTTCGATCTGAGATATTAATAGATTCAGGCGTTAAAGAATGAGAAGTACATTCTTCTGCGTCGCTAGCCTGGTATTGCAAGTAAATCGAAGATATACGCTGGCCAGAGCTAAAAAATTAATATTTTAATACGGAAAATTAATATTTTAATACTCACTCGTCACTTACACTTTCAATAAATAAGGGTCAAAAGGGAAAAACGTATCTAGAATTTCTTCAGGCGTAGCGGTATCATTCGCATAAATTGTAGCTAATTTCCGCCGGGCATTACGTTCTAAAATAGCATGACAATAAGCTAATTGGTAAGCCCTCGTAACACCCGCAAAAGCTGTAGCCACTGCTGGCAAACACACTCGTAACGGGTTGTAAGTAGACGTCACCAGAGCCGTTAATTGCAGTGATTGCAAAAATAAAATACCTTGAATGGAATAGGTTATGAAATAATTATTATAAAGTGAGTAGAAACGATTTACTTTTCTTGTCCACAGTCAAGTCTCGACTACGAAAAGCTATTATATAGAAAATAGCTTGACAAACGGAGTAGAATACCAAATTAGATTTCAAAGAAACATTTGACCGAGAAAGTTGAGAGCCTTTAATATATTGTTGACACCAATCGCACATTTCTTTAAGATATAACTTAATAATACTAACAAAAGAAAATTTTGAAAAAAGAAATACAAAAAAAACTTTTATTTGTATATTTACTTTATGTGAATAAAAGCAGCTCGAGCCAAAAAGCTGGATAAATATCCTACGGAGGCCTGCCTTATTAACGCAGGGCAATTCGGATTTGTAACTTTGTTCCACAAAGAAGCTAAAAAAACTTGGCTTAAAGTTTGCTGGAAAGAAAAGTTTATTGTAACTCTTTATGATAAGGAAAAAGAAGACAAGAGCAAATTGCATAATTGCTCTTTTGATGTTGTCTTCGGTTGGCTTTTTTAGAGATTATACGATGCACTGCAATCATATAAAGAAAAATTTTTTTTTTTTAAAAAGCACTTACCTTTAAACTACAATAATAGAATACTAAAAATTGGACATGATGCGTATTGTGTATGGGCAAAATGACCGCATCAAAAGCTTTAATTAAAATTTGTAGAAACTTTAAAGAATCGCTTAGTGTTTCTTTTTCCGATGATTCGGAAGAACTTCTTTTCTTGAGAAAGTTGAAGACTGCCAACATACTAATGTCCAGCGTTTGAGCTATGGGATGATTCATGGATTGGTGGTCTTTCTTAGCTAAAAGAGAAACGTATAGAATTACAAAAAAATTGCGAGAGACTCATTCATTAATACATCACACAACGTTTACTATTTACTAACTTTAAGACTTTTAAAACATTTAAAATATTCTTTCATTTTTAAACATCTAAATTTTATATAAATGGCAACAGCGTTTAAAGCCGCTTGATCGAATCGTTGTGGAAATGATTTATGCAATAAATTCGCATTTTCTTAAAAATCTGTAAAACGCAGAAACTGTTATTACACTTTAAAAATCACTAGATAGTCTATAGATTGTAGACCATTGCTTACATATAAATTTGTGAATGTTAAACTTAGGCATTAAACTGCACCCCAAAACGTCAACAGGTTTCAAAATATGTGCCGAATTCTCCTTTAATTATGAACGAGTTAATTTGAATAACATATTTTAATATTTTCCAATTTATAAAATTTATGAGAGAAATAAATCACCCTTCTTCCTGTGAAAGGAGTTCGCTGCAGTAAATATTTTTAACTTCTCATTTTCATTTTATTGACTCTATGCAGAATTTCTAAATAAAATCCATGTAGTTGTCATTTGCATCTATCTAGTTCCGCATATATCGAAAGTAGGTATTAAGGAATTAAATAAAAACTTAAACTTATCTGAATAGTTTAAGAAAGTGTTTAACGAGCTTTCCAATATATGTGATGTTTTATTACTAATAACCTGAACGTAGGAGGAAAACTTGCAGCTCCATCGGACTTCGCTATTTTATCCACTAATTTGTAAAAAAATTAGGGCCAATGCGGAGAAAATACTATAAGCAAAAGTGACTTCCAAAAGACAATTACGGAAATTGCATTCACCAGCCAAGGCTTAATTCGGTCCGACGAAATAACATATTGAGCAAAGGAAATTGAATTTACCTTTCTCTTGTCTTGGTATTACTTCGTTATATATTTCTCCTCCTTCACTCTCTTCATTATCATCATCGCTTTCCAAATCTTCAATTTCGTGGCGTGGAGCGTTAACATCTAAAATAGCCAGTCTGGAGAAGAAGAAAATATATTTTAGATTACCTAACCAATCTTTCGCTTTTTGTCCACTGCTCACTTTTCCATTAGTAATTGTATTATGTACTCTGTAAATATCGGTTTATACTCTAACAACTTTAGCAAGTTATGAATATAACTAATATACGAAGACCTTTTATAATAGGGAAATAACGATTCAATCGCGTCCAGAATAGCATCGAATGCCATAGGTATAGCATTAAGAATTTTTTCCAATAGCTGGTGTATAACCTCCAACTCATTCGATATTTCATCATTGTTTAAGCTTGTGCCTTTATTTGGTTCATTTGGTATCCATAAACTGATCAATTTCCTTACAGCGAATGACAAATAATTATTGTGAGCCACTAAGATGTTAATGCAAAATTCACTGTATGCTTTTACAACTTCAGTCGAACGCTTATTCCACGACAACGCGAGCAAAGCTTCTACCAATGGAGTATATTTCGGAGTTAATTGATTACAAAGAGAGAGAGCGTCATGAAAGACGATTAAAAATTCATGGTCCTTGTAAGTGTAGATAAAAAAATAGCATTAAAAACACGTCCTGAAAAAAATCTTCGCTAGGGCTTACATGCAAAGAATTTTCCGTTAAGAAGGCCACAAATTCATCCATAGCAGCATAATTTTGACTTTCCTCTGCCTCTTTTACCGCATGAAGTAAGCCCTTTTGTTTTGGCATTTCGAAGCGCACTCTATTGATGACTGCGTTCTTAGCTTTTTCTCTTTCTGTGGGTTGGTACGATTTTAAAATAGATGTCAGACTTGTTCGGGTTGTCTGGACACTATATTCGGATTTATTGGAATTAAAAGCCATTATGTAGTAAGGGAGCATCAACTAATTAATCTAAAATTTTAAAACAAGTAAAAAAGGATAACGGCTCCAATTAAGCTTCCAACAAAAAATACTTGTTTTTATGCGACAACCGACTTGTAATGGTCTATTTGCTGGAAAATTTTCGAACAAATTTATTAAATACCAGTCTTAATTACGATTTTTGAATTATTTGTCAATAAATTACTGTCTGAAATTGCCTATATCTCTTTTATACGCTTACGCCAACACTTGCACGTTTTCATTTTAATCACAAAAAAAATTTACATGCAGTAGCATCCATGATTGCCAATTCGACAAGTTGATGTTTATGTTCAGTCAACATCAAAAGTACAGATATGTTTGATGTCAGGTGATTTTGACATTTTGAACGCATGCTTTCTGCGGATTTAAAAAGAAATTTTTATAATTTATAACAGAGCATATAAAGGCAAAAATTAGCGTAAAAAATAAATTAAAGATGTCCCACTTTATTTTGGACACAACCGGAGATGTAGAGCTTTTAAAAACTGATGCTTTAAAAACGACACATAATATAGTAAAAGCTAAACTACTGGCTATTGATCATCTTACTGATGCAGGAAGATCGACCTCAAGTAATGATGAAGATATAACAGAGGAAGATCTATACGGTAAGAACTCTTTTATGAGTCTCTACTCCGAATTCTTTCAATGCATTTTTATGTTCTTAGGTCTACCACCTCCTAATGTAGACGTAGGGGACATTATAGACTCAACACTGGCAATCACTTTAAGAAAACCATCCAAAGTAGAAGAAGCAATGGACTTCTGCATCGAACGTTTAGCATGTACCTCAAATCATATAAAAAATAAACAAAAACTACGTTATTTAGTGGATCTAGACCATTGGGATTTTAATGAAACTAGCGGCAGACATAATGATGATCAATTAATTAAAACTGATGTTACCAAAATTATGGGTAAATCAAGTATGGTACCAGGTCTGGAGAAATTAAAGGATTTACCTAGTGTTGTTAACACCAGAAAGCAGCGCGAATTGAACAAGGCAAGCTTTTATATCTTTGCAGTTAATGGACTTGTTCCTTTTTCTAAGATGATGTAATATTCGACATCATAAAGCTGTTGCTTAAAATAATTGATCACGATTTCTTTCCCAACATTATTTAAAATGTCTGACTCAATTTGTAAGTTTAAAGGCAACTGTTTTCTAAACTTTCAACCGTTGTAATCTTAGTAATTATATTAAAAGTATCCAATAATTACTGTAAGGCCAGCGGTATATTCAAGAGCCTTCATTTAGACTGTCGTTCATTTGCAAGTTTTATCTAAACGATTTAATTAAGGCGAACAATATTATAGATGGTTGCAAATTTTTAATTTTTATTGCAATTAATCAAGAACTGCCGACATTAAAATGTTGGGAAGACTTCTATTGATGACGTCTTTAGTAAGCTGATTTTAATAGACTGAGAACATATTGTAAATGTAAATGCATTTTTGTATTACAAATTTTTTCTTTTCGTCAGCAGATTCAACGTTCCAAAACTAAAGGCAAGGATTGGTTTAACATGTCCGCTCCCGAAACAACCGAAGAAGTAGAAAATGATTTAAAGATATTGAAAATGCGTTCTGTGTTAGATCCTAAACATTTCTATAAGAAAAATGATTTCAAAGGCTTGCCTAAATATTTCCAAGTAAGCAAATCGTTATCTTCCAATTTTTTCATATGTTGATAAAAATTTTTATTCAGATTGGTACTGTGCAGTATTCCGCTCTAGATGATAGGGACTGTGACGTTCGTAGGAATAAGAAACGCAGTTTGGTGGATGAGCTGTTAGCTGATTCAGAGGCTCAAATATACACAAAGCGTAAATATAATGAAATTGTTAAGCAGAAAGGGAATTACGCCAATCGCAAGGCCACAAAAAGAATGAAAAAGTTAAAAAAGAACAACTAACAAGGGCTTTTATTTTTAATCGAAAAAGAAAATGAAACTATCCAATTTTAAATATCGGCACACATTGTTTAAAAAAAAAAAAAAAAGAGTCAAATTTTATTTAAAGCGAAATACTTGTTTTTGTAATTATTCCTTCTTAATTTCTTGTTTTTGCTTTTTCAAAAGCTTCACTATTTGTTTGGCTAAATTTTGAAAAGTTTTAGCATAAGCAGAAGTTTTATATTGCAAAACGACCGGCACACCGGCATCGCAACAACCCGTTATAGTACCGTCCAAAGGTAGCGAGGCCAGAACTTTCGTTTGTATTTGTTCCAAATATGTTTCTGTAGTATTTCCGTAGATTTCCAAACTATTTTGGCAATTACCACAAACTGCGTAACTCATATTTTCAATTAAACCCAACACAGGAATGCCAAAAGTTCTATACATCTGCGCTCCCCGGGCGGCAACTTGCAGCGCGGCTACTTGTGGCGTGCTGACTAATAGTACTCCCGATAAGGGAACATTTTGCGATAAAGATAAATGTACGTCACCAGTTCCAGGCGGGGTGTCCACAATTAGTATATCTAAGGGCTCCCAAACAGCTCCTTTTAACAGACGTTGTAAAGCTGACATCACTAAAGGGCCACGCCAAATAATTGCTTTATTTTGTTCTGTTAATAAGCCAATAGATAAACACTTCACTCCATAATTAACTGGAGGTACAATTCGATTGTTATCATCGACCAGCGGCTCTTCACGGATATTCATCATCAATGGCAATGATGGACCAAATATATCACCATCAAGTAAGCCTGTTCTAATGCCCATATTCGCCAAGCTAACAGCCAAGTTAACTGAAACGGTGGATTTTCCCACACCCCCCTTTCCAGATGCCACCACCACTATATCTTCAACACCAGGCAAGGCACACTTCTTGGGCAATCCTCTAGCCATGAGAATCTCTTGACGCGCTGTGTAATTTTTTTTTATTTGACTTGTCAGGTTGCATTTGGTTAAGAATTGTGTGTTCTAAAAAACGCTATTTCAAAATTCGGCTACCAATTATATTGAAATTAAGCAAGCAAGCAACTTACTTTGCGTAAAAACAAGCCGAGGGATTTCGTTTTTCTTGGCAATGAAAACATTTAAAACAATTCTAAGCTATATCTATATGATATCTGGGATATATATTGTTGTCTTAAATTAAGTATTATCTAAAACAGTTTTTTTCTTCACAATATTTCTCAACCAGGGTTGCTAAGTTTTCTAGATAAATATAATCAATTATCGATAAATTGAGACAGTTAATTTCAATTGCCATTACGCTAAGATCCGATTATTAAAATTGATTAATATTTAATCAGATATTATAAGAAAATAGCGTTTGGCGTGAACTTCATCTACAGCAAAATTCTTACGCTGACTGAGGAAGGAAGATTGGCTGAAATAAATGTCAAAGAAATTGAGAAACGATTGGATGTGATTTGGAAGTTCGAGGAAAAGTTTGAAACCTTGTGCAAACTAAGCAACCGATTTTCACAAAGCTTGTGAAGGTTCCGGTGAATATTTCTGATTCGCCCCTCATAGCCCACTAAAATGTAGATTCGAAGTCGTTGAAAATTTCTAATGTGCGCTGCACGAGCAATGCCGTGGTCATGATAGATCGCAGTGGCAGCAAGGAAAGCTAAAAGCTAAGGAAATTATGTCGGGCGATTACGACATTTTGGTACCAAGTAAGCTGAATCCGTGATTTAAACTAACTGACGTGAGCTTCAGTTGCAATAAAGGGCTACTGATTGACAAGCTGAGAAATCAGAACTCGATTCTAGGGGAGAGTAAAATCATGAGAATATAGGTATAGGGTATCACACGGTATATGAAGCGACGATATTATTATGAAAGGCTTTTTCCCAACCTTCCTCCAAAATCTCTTTGACAAAATCTACGGAATGTTGGCATTAGGAAGAGTCCGATACCATGTGAAGTCTATCCAGAACGACTATATTTTGAGTACAAAATATGGTTCATGGAATCGGAGATTACTTGTGAATCAGTATGCACTGCACCGGCATAACGATATGTTTAAGTTAGGGATCCCAGAAACGAAGAGGTGTGACAGTCTATACACTAGATTAAATCGAACACTCTTGGTCATAATAATATTAGCATCAAGTTTTTGAAACTAATTTTTCCAGACATCATTCTGCTTCTGACCCACGTTTTAAGTCTACTTATAACTACGTGCGCATTCCCCGACAGTTAGACAGCGAGGATAGTAACACTATTGGAAAAACGTCATCTTCAGTCCTTCCTGAAGATTTGCGTTCAACTAGCGTCCTTTCTTCTTCGTCGGAGGTACGGGAACGGTTAATGGCTGATCGGATTAGACTGCACCTGTGCACGAAGAGTTTACTCTGTGCAAATCAGTCAGGGTGTAAACCTGGGTGTAACTATAGTAGGATTATGCCCATAGGTTTTGACCGAAGTATGACAAGGAGAAGTGGACGATACTTGCAATCATTGAGTTTTGCAAGGCTTTTAATACGGTCGAGCATAATTTAATGCTGCATAAACTTAAGTATTACCGTCTGCAATAAGCTTACACCAAAAAACGTGAAGAATAAGCCGCTTACACCAAAAAACTAAAAATTGGTCTTTGTATTATTTAGGAACCTTAGGGATTTAGTAAATATTTTTATATGAGTGTCTTTTTTGTATTCAAGTAGAAATTTCCCTCGTCTATTCTATGTGTGGATTCTTGGAAAGCATTTCATGTTATTGATGTTGAGATAGAGATAAATAATAATAATAATAATGAAATGAACGCAGATGTTGAGAACGCTTACGAAAATACAAAGCGAGAGGATAACAATGAAATAAATCCCGAAACAACTTCATCAAAACAAGTTCTTTCGCCAATTAATGCTTAAGTATTATTGTGGGTTTAGTTCGTTTGCAGTCACGTTATTCAGTTCCTACTTAGTGAATCGGCGCTAATGGGTGATTGTTGGTAACTCGTCTTCTGAATTAAAAATGTTTGCTTCTAGTATTCCGCCAGTGTTCGTTCTGGAGCTCATCTTGTTCAGTGCCCTTATCAATGACTTGACTATATGTGGTCGTAACTGTTGCATTCATTTATATGATGAGATCTATCTCTCGTCCTCATGTCTTAAGGTGGACGATCTGTCCCAGTGTGTCAATCTAGATCTACATCGTATTCTTTTCAGCGAACATATTCATGCTGAGATCCGCATCCGCCGTCGCTAGGCGGCCATTACGGTCTTCATGTTTCAAAATAGATGTCTTGCTTTGAATGTATAAAAATAAAGCGTGCTAGTTTTGAATGAATAAAAATAAAGCGTGCCAGTTTTGAATGTATAAGAATAAAGCGTGCCAGTTGCAGAATGTACAGAAGTAATAATTTAGAAATTTCAATTCCTTGGAATGATGCAGAGACTTTCGACGGTACACAACATACACGCCGCGTTCCTATAGGAAGTAATAGCATGGTATTAGTCTCCTTTTCTAGCACCCAAAATAAATTCTCCTCCCCTGTAAAGATTCTTAAAATTAAATACTAGTACAACTAAAGCCACAGTTTTTTCGGCTGTTGGTTATGATGCCTATTCCCTGACCTCTGTTAAGATGCGTGGTGAAGAGATCTCTTATATGCAGCTTATATATAATTAATTTTACTAAAATGCTTCTCATTTATAAAAATCGGAGACTCGACTATTAGCACTAGATTTGTAGCGCTCGGATTAACGAGTGTTATAATCTAACATCAACGAATTTAAGTTCGTTTACCAAAAACTTCTAAGGGAAAAATTAAAATTGTAAATATATATTGAAATAAAAATAACCCTGAAAATCTCATCTCTATATAAAAAATCGTATATCATCTCAAAGTAGAAAATATTCTGAACAGATGGCAGCACTATTCGTAAATTTCTTAACGATTTTCTTCTTATTTCTCGTGTAAAACGAAACAAAAATTTACGTGATTATTAATAAAATAGTTTTAAAACAGTAATTGTAAAATATACACAAAAAATAAATCGAAAATACCAAAAACGAAAGCTCTGTACAAATGTCATCTTTATAAAAAAAATAGATGCAAAATTTTAACATCAGAACAAAAGAAGTTTGCTGACTTTTCTTTTATGTGCAAAAAAATTAAAAAATAAGAAAAATATATAGGTGCGTATAAAATTAAGAAAAAAAAACAAGAAAAAATCAGATCGATTATTATATGAGTGAAAAAATGCGCAAGTGACACTTAAAAATTGTAGAAGAAGAAGCGAACGAGAATATCAGCAAGGCAAAACGATATAATCGCAGAATATGTTAAAAAGAAAGAAAAACAAATGAAATGCAATTAAATTCAATTAAGATGTATTAAAAAAATGAATTAATTGCTTGGAATATTAAAAGTACAGAGAGACTTGACAGACATATTGGCTGTTAGCTGCCTGACTGGGAAGTTATAACATACAACAATAATATCAAGTGCTATATAACAAGCCAATTATTTTAAAGTTTATATGTATGCATAGTTGATTACTTGTGTCAGTAGTGGACAGATGGAGGTAATTGTGTATATAATAAAATAAACGAATAGAGCTTGGATTTTGTGTAAATTTTATTGTTTTGTGCTCTTCATCTTTCCAGTCAGTCAATTTATTTATCAGTAGTGTTGACAACTTTTTATGGTGATTTAAAATACATAGCAGTACTATTGTTTATTCTTTGCGTATATTTGGATAAGTGTTTGTGTCATAATTTGTAGTAAAAATAAAAACATACTGCAAAGAAAATTAATTGACAAAAAAACAATTTTTAACAAAGTGTTTTCCCAAACAAACGTCTTTTTCGTCTTATTTAGAAAAGACGCATATCACGCTATAAAAACATCTTCGCTATATTTGGTCAACACAATCCTAAATAGTCACCAATCCCTTAGTGTTCTTATAAGCAAATAAAGGGTTGATTGAACTCCATGCGTAAGACTAGTAATAGCTTTGCACATTTTAATATCTACTGAAAGTGTGTGACATAATTTGTCTCAACTCTTTAACACATTGTTGTCTCTGCCTGAACGTCGTCATCTACGTCATCTTTGTTATCATGTTGTGGCATAGAATTATTACCCGCTAGCTTAGTTTAGCTGCTGGTCAGTAGTTGGTTTTTTTTTTTGCGGTTTTTAGTGAAAAACCGCATTTTCTTTAAATACATAAAACTGCCTTAATTATATGTTTTTCTGCACAACTTAAAAAAAGTATAACTTTATGTGCAAATGTACATAAACGTGTTTACCCGTGCACGTATTTATATATTTGTATTTGTATAGTTACGCTTATGCTCCTTTGTTTTCACTTATTTATATGTATTGCACCGCTCTGTGTCTACTTCTTGCTAGCTAGCTTATTAAGAAATTGTCGTTTGATACCATGTCGCAGGATTTTATTTTATTAATACATAAATCGTATTTTATCTAATTAAGTTATTTTTATAGTCATGTGGCTCTGATTTTTCATCTTTCCATGTCTTTGCAACCTTGTTTATATTATTATTTATGAATTTGTTTATCATATTTTTTTCGATTCAATGATAGAAGAGATTATATAATATAATTACCACGTACGATTAGCAAATGTATAATAATCCATTCTCCAAAGTCCCGTTTTATCTTATATTTAATATCGCACGTTCCGCATAGATGCAATCATACGACTCTGTACGATCGTTTAGTCATTCATAAACTTTGCGCCCGTAGATATAACTGTTTCAACGAGCAAGTGTTACGAACAATCATAAAAAACTTGTAAATTTTTAGTTGCGTTGGAATGCAGATTATTTAATAGCTAAAGCTTGCAGCTAAACGTGCGCAGAATTAACCGATAATTCATTACAACAAAACTATAGTCCACGATTACGTGGATTAAAATATTACCAAGTTATTTTTGCGATTGTATTAACCGTTTCTCATTTCATTCCTTTTTCTAGCACTTTTTCGCTATGTTAAGATCAGTTATTTGCGATTATAATAAACTTTTTTCTATTTATTGCTTGTAGATTTAGGAGGTATACCTTGATATTCTCTAATCTATGTGACGTTTAAATCTGAACATCTTCCCAGAACTTTTTAGTAAATAACTATAAAATTCTGATGATGGGCTAAAATACTTTTCAATGAACCATCTAAGGAAAGCTGCTCGATTCATTAGACAAGCTGCGATGTCTTATTGCAAGTTATTAAGCGTTTATTAACGATTGTTACCGATGCTTACGGACTCATTTCTAAAACAAAAAACTGATTCCTTTACACTATCAACATGTATTAGGCAACAAATAATCCTATTTTTATGGATGTAATTACATTTCTTATAGCTTTTCGTTTTGTGGTCTTATACTTTGTCTCTGTAATAAACTCCGAATTAGTCAAAAGTAGACTTCCAAAAGTAGACTTGCAATAACTTTGTCATGATTTCTCTTTGTCAAGTGCTCTAAAATCTTTCAGTTTTAGTTCGTATTACTAACGAAAATTTACAGATCTTAGCGTAAAATACGCTTTACTTTACAGCGTTCACTTATGTCTATTGTTTTAGGACGACGCGCAGTCAATTTGTTTGAGTCGCCACTAACTTTGTTTTGTATGCCTTTGTCTGCTTGTTTCATAAGGCATAAGTGCAAGTATTGTCACGCCAACAGTTTGGCGAACGCTCAAGTTAAGTGGACATAATCGAAGCCTGTTTCATTAAAAAACACCCCAGCTAATTTTTAAAGTTAAAACGTGACTTGAAAAGTCAACAGGAATTAGAAAAGCTATTAGATCAAACTAAAAGAAAGTCATGAGAATATATCTTTAAACAATTCCACCTCCTGCTGTTGAACTTCTCGATCGAACAAAAATTCATATAACAAGCAACAACACGCTATATTTGAGTAACGCCAAAGTATTATATACCTCTCATATCATCGCTTAATACAATTCTTTACTGAACATCAACAGGAAACATAAAAAATTATGTCTTCTTGATGTATGCATATATCCTCCCCAAAATAATCATTGTAAATTTGTATGTCGAATCACTAGTTTGTGCCATAATTTTCATTACAAAATACTAAGCTTTAGAATTTGTTTTCACATTTATGTGTTTATACTTACTTTTTGGAAGGGCTAAAACAAGTCAGTGTACTAGATTTCATGAAAATATTTAAAGATAATTGCAACCTCGAAGATTGAATATGAAAGTACATAGATATATGTGCTTAAGTCGTGTCGGAAAATTATCCTGCGTCGACTTGTATGATGAAAGATTAGTCCATTTTGATCATATCTGAGCGTTTCATAACTTCGCTCAATCAAGCTACGCTTTAAAAATTGGAAGATAATTGATTTTATTAGGCAATTATTATTGCTGGGAAACTTTTGTTTTTTATTCACTATTTATAGCAAAGATCGATTTATTAAAGTTCTTTCTAAGCAGAGAACTTCGAAAGCCGAGTTATTAACACTGTTAACCATTACAGAAAACATGTGTATGGTTCTGGAAGATATCCCATTGACGGCGGATTTATCTTAAAGCGCAAGTATCACTATTTTATTTTGCCTGTGATGTTTGGCTCATTTAGAATATATTCCGAACATAATTGGTAGTAGAAAAATTACTAAAAACTTTTCCTTTTACCAGTTGTAGCCATGATCTATATATATGCTGACATGGCACAGCATTATCATTTCCGTCAGTTTCAAAGATCTTGGACCTATTTATTGCATCCCTGTTTAAATACATACACGAATGTGTTAATTTTTGAACTTGTGACTATACGCCGTACACCACTTGTGGTACAGGATATATTAAGTTGTGCGCACGTATGTAACACGCGCAAAATAGAGCCACCTTTTATTATACCGATCGATTCGGAATCATAATCTGAATTGGTCTAGGCCTGTCTGTCCGATTGTCTATCTAAACTTGCGTTTAAGCCAGAGGTCGCAATTTCTGAGATATTTTGATAAAATTTGGTACAGTGACCTGTTTTCAGCCAAGGACGGTGCAGATCGGTTAAGTGGTTAAGTAGTAATATTTCGGCATACTAAATTGGTGTGAAAAGTTTGGACCGGCTGAGGCAATCCTTGAACCTCTTCCCATATAACGAAAACTGAAGTTCATACGACAAAATGGTATAATTTTCAATGCTTCATGATGAATATTACATCATAAATTTAATATAAAAAAATTAATAGTATCAAATTTCGACAATCTGGGCCTATGTTTTGAATGTTATCATAAAAAAATTTTTTACCAAAATTGACCCTTTGTAAAGCAGAAAAACAACTTTTAATATATGCTGATGAAAATTGACCCTTAATAGTAATTTCATACAAAAATGAACTCTATAAAATCTGGACCATTTACGCCTATTTGTTGATCCTGCCATACGTGAAGATTAAACTTGTACTACATTAGTATGCGTTTTGGGCCCGTTTCCCTATAAAAATGTGCATGAAAAATATGCCTTCATATAGAAACAAGATATAATTTTTGCGTTCTATAATATCAATAAGAATTGTGATATATAATGTGAGGTAGGGTATTTAGTGATCGGCCTTGGCCGACTATAATATTCTTTCTTGTTTTGGCTTTTACTTCTTTGACCAGAACTATTGCCAAATTCATCACACACAAATGTTTTTGTGCTTTTTTTTCATATGAAGTGTAAAAGGCAACGGCTAGTTTAATAATAATTCCGCAGACGATTTACATTTGTTGCTTTTCAGCCGATACCATATTTTTCGTCTATTTTTAAATTCCGTGTTATTAAGTTGTTCATAAACTTCTGGTATATACGTTCTGACCAGGCCTTTTTTCTTGCTCATTTTCATGTGTATATTGATGTTACTTATATCGCTTTTTATTTATTTATTTAGTTGAATGTACAACGCTATGAGAGTTTACTTTTCAATCTTTGTTGGTTTGAAAACACATATGAATCTAATGTTATTGACCTCATATTTCATATAATTAATTTTTTTTTAGGTTTTCGAAGACTGTTAGGGTTACTCACGGACCCGTTTATATGTAAATTTACCGTAATATGACAAACAAATATTCATTAAAAATTTACGATTGAACACATTTTATGAATAAAAGGTTAAGAAAGTTGTGTATAAAGTTCGTAGAGCGTTGTCGCCTCATCAGTGGAATAAAAAACTTAACCACCACTGACTTTATGGGCGGAATAAGCCCTTTTTTGGTCTGATGAATAGCGCGATGGTTGATCACATACACAACAAAGGTGTTCTTTGTTGTGGGCACCATGAAAAAAAAATATGTGCGTTTCGTCTATGAAATATCGGCAAGTTTTTTCTCTCGCTTAGTAAATTCAGATTTTGACATATTGATAGGTAAAGATAAACACATAAACTTCCCATTGTAATTGCAAGATTGTTAAATTGCTAAAGTTAGTAAGAAATGCTCTACTGCAGCTTTTATAAGCCGAGTAAATTGTGCTTTCGAGATGATTACGGGAAATCCTATTGTTCTATCTTCGCAGACCTTGCTCTCTCGTGGTCTTTCTTTTAATAGACTTCCTGAGAGCATATCGCATTATCAGTGTCGGACGCTCGCAGACGCTTTTAATAAAGATACAATCTGGATTTGAGTAACAACAAAAGATAACAAAAATGAGGCATGATTAGTATAAGCATCTAATGCTAATGGCCGAGATAACCAACAAGCCAAGTATAGACAAACCATGTTTTGGACTAACGTTTAAGAGGCTTTCTTACTTATTCTCATCTATGCATTTTTCTTTATTCTGTAATCTATTATTTTTATACATTGAATATAATACACTGGCACCAGCAATTTTTAAAAGCACTCTAAACTTACTTTATCGAAACGAAAAACATCATCAGTCGGAAGCACGTCAAGTTTCACTCAGTAAAAACTTAATGCTATTCTATTAGTTAATCTATACTCCATTGTATTAGAAATATTTATACTTATATTTTAATTTCCACAGTTATGGTTTTAGTCAGTAACGAATGGCAAAATAGTAGCGAAGATGAACATAAACCTACAGGCGATAACAGTGCAGCCCCTTCACTACCAAACGCAACTGCAACTACAATTGCAACAGCCACGCCAACGACAACGTTATCAGCGGCGACAACGTGTACATTACCAACAACTGTTGCTGTTGCTTTGTCAAGAACGACGGCGGAGACTACAGCTCTTACAACGGCAACAGCTCCCACAACAACATCAAAAACGGAAACCATAGCAGTGACAAATGTTATAAAATCTACAGCACAAGGCGATATAACGAAAGGAATTACTGCACCTACAACGGGATCAGCACTCCCTGAACTCCAAAAACTAACAAAAATTGTTAATGATAATGTAAGCGACGAAAAAGAAAAGCAGCAATTGTCAGACGAACAGATCAAAAGCGAATTTATAAAAACTGAAAATCAAATTAATGATAGGACCAAGCAGGTCCCTAGGACATCAATCGGTACCTCAACGAAGGACGACAACAATCTCGACAAGTATATGCTTGATTATAATACATTAAAAATCATGTCGGAAAATATAAAAGAGTCAGCATTCTTCAACGAGGAAATGCCTGAGACTCGGGGTTATAGTGTGGGCAGTGAGAGTGATACAGGAAGCATGCTAGAAGAAATCGCAACCAGGAACATACCAACTGCTCGTAACAGTTTGGGTGTACTTGAAGATATCGAGGGGACTTCATTTTCAAATACAAATACTTTACTAGCTTCAAGTTCAGGAAAGTTAAGCCTGCCTGCCACAGGAACACAATCCACCGACCCATTTAGCGGCAGCCCAACCATAACGCCAGAGGTACTAAATAGTGCTTTACAATCAGTTATGAATGCAGCTAATACTGGTAACTTAGCGGCAGCAGCTGGGCTGCAGTCAAGTCTTCTAAATCAACTGGGCATAGGAGCAGCATTAAGCGTGAACGTAGCAGCGGGTCTCCACAAAACTGCCAAACAATTAAATGCATCATTTGGTTTATTAGAAAGTCAGGCGAAAAACGATACCAATGTAACTGATGTTAATATAACATCTCCAGGAGCACCAACGTCACCAGATACAAATGGACAAGCCAGAATTGTACTTATTTGTGAAGCTAATTCTCATCCATTTCAGACGCGTACCATCAGCTTGACACCAAATGTGGAGTGCATGGTTGGACGTTTAATTGCTAAGAGCAAGGCAGCCGAAAATAACGCCATATTTGATTGCAAAGTCTTGTCACGTAAACACGCGGTCATTTGGTATACGCCAGACGGCAAATTCTGGGTCAAGGATACTAAATCTTCTAACGGTACCTTCATAAATGATAACAAATTAGGCGAATCCGAAGCAGAGTTACACTTTGGGGATGTCGTCAAATTTGGCGTCGACGTACTGGAGAATTCTCGTAAGGAAGTTCACGGTTGTATTATAGCCTGCGTCAAACTTTACTTACCGGATGGACGAGAAGCCATATCAATTGATGGATCAGCGCATCGAAATCAACACACGGGAGAAGGGCGCATTAGTTTTGATGAATTGCATCGTCTAAATTTGTACGTACAGGAGACATCACAACGAGAAAAATTGCTAACTTCGAAACTATGCAGCATACAAAACGTGCTGGATGCTACACGAAAGAATTCAGCTTTATGTTGGCAGGCTATGATAACAGAAGATCAACTCTTGCATCGTATTCATTCGTTGGAGAAGAAGCTGCAAATTATGGAGAAGAATATACCCGAAAATGTTTTAAGAAATGAGGTAAACATAATTGCATCCAACCATTCTTGCGAATTTGTGGTCTGTCCGATTTTTTTGCAATCAAGATTGATATGATCAAAAGGCAACAATTTGAAATTAACGTAAAATGATTTAAAATCTGGGAAAAATTGAAATAACAATGCAGCATGCAAATGCCGCTTACTTAGTGACTGTGCATATTAATACACGAAAGATACGCAGAAGAAGTTTAATGCACATGATATGCAGCATAAATATTAACTTATACTGTCTTTGAAGTTTTAAAGTAAAAGCGTTCAAAGTTCAACAAAAACTGTTTAAGATAAATGGTATGTGAGGTTCGGCCTAACACGAAATAAAATTTTTTACTTGTTTCTTTTAATTTAATTGGAATTTTCGTCTATTTACGTTTTTTAAAGATTCTTAAACTTTTGGAAGATAAAAATTCATATCAGCACTCTGCCAAAGAAGCCTTACGTAAAGTTTACCAAGAACGTTGTGATGCTATGCAAATGTTTGCTAAAATGGAAACTGCCTACACACAATCGAATAACGAATGCTCATTGTTACGCGACCAAATCATGAATTCCAAACAAATATTGCAAGATGTAAATAGTCGTTTAATGCACCTAGAGAGAGAGTACAGTGACTACAGAGAAGCTACGATGCGACAACAGCAAGAGGCTAAAGAACATGAAGAACAACGTATAGTTGAACTTAGCGAAAAGTTACGTGAACGTGAACTGGAATGTGGAGAACTAAAGCGTAAAATATCCGAACTTTTAATAAAACGTGCTGAACTGATTGAAACTGAGGAAAAATTGCTTGAAAAGCAGGCTATTGACAAACTAGATGCTGCCATTGCTAATATGGGTGAAGACGATGATGTCGACAATGATAATGACGATGACGTTGAAATAAATGATGAAAGAGATAGCAGTCCTGAGTATGATGGTAAAGGTGATGTGCCTAAAAAGAACGGAAATAATGTTGGTCTGACAATATCTGCATTTGCATCCGATGACGATATGAATGGTGTAGACGAAGCAAGTCTGGTAAGTATTTTAAAAAGCGGAGTCAGAAAATCGTAAATTTTGTCTGCTGAAAAATAAAACATTATTAAAGGAAAGAACTACCAATTGTTTGGCACGCTGTTCACAATTTGAGTGGTATTCAAAATTAGTTGCAACGATATATATAATTTTTATTGCGAAAAAGTACTCTACTAATCCCCTGGGACATTTTCAGCTCACAAATAAGTAAAAACATGGAAGCATGAAGTACGGCACGGTGCATCAGTTCGCATAATGCAATGTTTTACCATCAGCTCATAAATGCTTGCTTACTTTTCAAGAGACGCTGGCATGTGAAGGGGCCATTAATATGTATCTATCTGGTTCAAACTTATCGCGATATATTTATATGGGAAATCACTATTTTGATCTTGTTTCTATCATAAAGAAGATAACACAAGATAACATAACGTTTGTTTTGAATAGGGTTCTTCCATGCCAAATTCCAAATACCAAATTTCATTAAATTATTTCAAAACTGTGCCTAGACTGAACATTATACACAAGGACGGACGATGACTAATAGTAAGTTGACAGACATAAAGAAAAATCTGAAGTCGTTCCGAAGATGCTCCGCATCGATCGGATAAAAGTTCAGTCTTAACTCCTTCCGAGTTTTAGATACATCCACACAAAGTTGACATATTTTGCGTCATAATTAGGCTATAAAAATTAAAATTTTTATTTATTTGCTTGGGATTGTGGGGATATGCACAGTTCGCTTCATGATGTAAGCATAACTTTCTTGCTTAATTTTAGATTTTAGAACAATTTCCAAGGCTATCAATTAATTTCTCTTCTACTTTTAGAGTAAATCTCAAAAGATTTCAAGAATGAAACGTACCAGATTTTCAGCCTCTGCCTGCAAAAAATCACCACCGAAACGTGTTAAAGAATCAACAATAATGAAGTGGTTGCAAAATTCTGATATTAACAAAAACGAAGGCTCTCTAAATATTTTTAAAGCGATATGCAATGAGAACAATACAACCAGTGATGACTCAAGCGATGAAGACCAAGCTGAAACGACCAAGAAATATAAAAGTTCAAGCATAGGTGACATTGGTCCCGTTACTGATGAAGCGAAAGTAGTTAACGTAAAATGTACCAATTTTGCTAAGAAATTGAAAATCGTGCAAAAAAATTTAAAACGCTTAGAGGCCGAAATAGAAAACGAAACAAATCGTGTGAAGCTGTTAGAAACTGGTGCTATTAGCTACAGTGCTGATGAATCGCAGGATACTCCTGGAGGTGATAGTGAAGATTATTCTGATGAGGAGGGTGCAGCCAATAATGAGTTTATTATGAAACGCAATGGCAAAAACATTACGGTGCTTTCCAAGAAAAATTATAGCTATAATTTATTAAAATCTAGTGTAAACATGTTACGAGAAGCCTACAATGAAATTTGGGACAGTGTCAAAGAACAGCAAGAAGAAAGAGAAACGGAAAGACCTTGCAAAGATAAACCACTTTCAACGCCCGCCTTTAAGGTAAAACAATGTGATAATGTTAAGGATGATTCAGATCGTAGCAGCCCTGTGGATTACGAAAATGTGTCTGAAATAGAAGACGACTTAATTTCTTGTGGTGCTTTAACCACAAACAGTTCTATTTCCACACCAGGTACAACAAAAATCAACGGCAACGAAAAGTCGGACGGTAAAAATAAACATTTATTGGAAGAAGAATTACAGGAATACAAAGAGCAGGTAGAATGTTTAAACGAGAAATTGCAGAAAGCTGAATCCGAAGCGCAACATACTTTGGAAATCATGCAAATCGAGTGTGATGATCTAAAAAAGAAAATGGCTGACCTTAATAATTGTGTGGTTTCTCTGAAAGAAGATAAAAGAGCTTTAGAAGAAGTCATTAATGGAAATAATATTAATAAAAACAAAACTGCCACCCAGGAAACTGAAGAGAAAGTGTCACCGAAGTCGGCGATGGCATTGCCTGCAATTACTAAAGAATTATCACCTCTTAGGGAGTCTACCAGCCGTGATGTATACTATGAATTAAATGAGTGCAATTCCGATTTTCACGCTCAAGATATTAAGAATGATATTGAATGCTTCAACCAGGACGCCTTGGAACGTGAAGAAGAGCTTATAGAATATAAAGAACGTTTGGAAAAACAGGAAGAACAAAATGTACAATTGCATCGTGAACTTGCAGCTCTGAAAAGCAAAGCTAGCCACCCCAAAAACAATTTAATATATATATTACCCTATGGAGCTGTTGTTGTTGCACTTTTGGTATATTTTCTACATATATATTTTTGAGTTGGGCTATTTTCAATATTTTTCTCATAAAAACTGTTCTTTTTTTTACGAATATATATATATATATATAAACTAAACAATTAGCGAAAAAAAACGAAAACCAAATATACATAAATTTTCAGTTTTTTGTTTCTATTGTAATTTTTCTATAACAAATAATTTTTGCAATTAAACTTTTTCACTTACACACTCAGTATCTTTCATTCACTAAATTTCCATATAATTATTATTATAATGAATATATAATATATACATCGTCCTGAAAACAAAAACACAAAACGAAATTCCATAAGAAAAAAAAATGGAAAACAAAATTAAATGCATAAACTTGCTCTTTTTTATTTACCTAAAAAGCCGCGGGAATATTAAGAATTTTTTATAAACAAAACAGTTGGAAATGAAAATCAATCCTTACAATATTATCTACGCCCCTGAATCACATAAATAATAAACATATGGAAAATTTTGGTATAAGCGTTAGTTAAGATATTTTTTATAATTACAGCTTTGTGTTTATTTAATAATTTGGAAATGGCAAAAAAAAAAAAAAACTATATAACTCTAATAACAGGTTACAACTAAAAGTCTGCGACTATTTTGCTCCTTAGTTCAGAAAAATTCTGCTTTTATTTCATTATTCTTCTTTTGTTCATCCTAAATTAAATAAGGTTTTCTTTATGTTCGCATATATTCTTCTTTATACATTTATACTTTATAGTTAAAAAACCATTTCTTACCAAATAAATCAGGAGCCAGTGTTGCAATGGGAAGTTAAGAGTGTTCCGAGTTTTGGCGAAAGTCAACTCGAAATGACCCACATAGAATTGGCTTCAAGTATTTGCTCTTCACTAAAACATGTAATTGTAACAACCACCGGGTTATTTAATTCGCATTTTTTGTGTAAAAGGAAACAGCAAGAACGCGGTAAATCTTAAATAAATTGTTGAATTTGTATTTGTACAATTTGTTTATTTTTCAATTAAAAATTTTAGTTAATTATTTATTAGTTAATATTTAAAAACGAAGGAGAAAGTAGTTTCTTAAAATCCATCCCGTTTTGTTAAATTATTATTCATTTTGTTAAATTTATTATAAAATTTGTTTAATTTTACTATTTTGGTTCCGTATAGAATTAAAACCGCTTCTTTTGGCAATTAAAAAATGAATAGATAAATCATTGCATCTTATTATCAATCATTTTGATTTTTTTCCGCCGGTATTGTTAATGTAATTTTATTTATAGGCCGCCGTAAAAGCTAAATTACCATTATTATTGCACATTGTATAAATTTTATGCATAAACATACAAAATATATAAGAAAATTGAAAATTAAAAAATTGAATACAGTAAAAATTAATACATAGTATAAATGAAATAATATAAAAATTACAAATAACTTAAATGTGGATGTTATTCATTTTAAATTATCAGTAGAAGAATTTTGTACTACTTTTTATACCCACCGCTGTAGGATGGGAGTATGCTCATTTTGTTTTTTCTTCATAACTTGTGTAACATTCAAAAGGAAGCATCGGAGACCCTATAGAGTGTATATATTCTTGATTAGCGTGAAATTCTGAGTTGATTTAACCATGTCTGTTCGCCTATGTGCCTGCGTGGTGTTTGTTGTTCGCACTCTCCTGGTCTTAAACGTAAAGATATCGACTTCAAATTTAGTAGAAATATTGGGAGTTTTTACTCGCAGGTTGGTATTGAAAATGAGCCATGTTGGTCAGAGCAAACTCCGTTATGGAGAATAAATTGAACACAATTCCGTTTTTCTTAACAAAAATTTGTGGGGTTTTGCTCGTTACTCAGACATTATGAAAGTTAGGAAAGATTGGC
Source organism: Glossina pallidipes (assembly GCA_000688715.1). Classification (NCBI taxonomy): domain Eukaryota; kingdom Metazoa; phylum Arthropoda; class Insecta; order Diptera; family Glossinidae; genus Glossina; species Glossina pallidipes. The sequence continues at coordinate 63,207 of KK500079.1, forward strand.
CATGCCCACACATAGTTACAAGTGATTAAATTATTATTTTTTTTACTTTTTTGAGGATTTTTGCTTGTTTACCATAATGGAAAGAAAACAGAACGTTTAAGACTATTTTGTGAATTCCTCAAACGAAGATGTGTTATCTATCTAAAAATGGGTTAATTCTAAAGAGACCGCGATCTGGTGGATTATTTTTTTCTTAATACTAGCGATATGGGTACCAAATACAAGAACTTGGAGAGTATAATGCGTAAAACGAGATTCGGCCCCCGCCGAATATAACTTTCTTACTTGTTTTATTTAATATGAAATTTTAATTTAAAAAATGAGATTTATTTAATGATTTTTTGAGAGGGTAGGCTGCTGTAAATTTTTTAAAAAATCTTTTTCTTTTGTTGGCTTAAACCCCTTAAATAGGATGACATAGGGCATGGCAAAATTTCAAGCGATCACAAAGTTTGACTTTTTTAACACAATTGCTTAACAGTGCACGGGCAATTAAACTTTTACTGCATTTTTCTTGAAAGACGATTTTTGAAAAACGACAAATAGCATAACTTTTTCGTAATATTTTTTTCATAATATTCAATATACTCAAGTATTTTCAATACAACATTCTCAAGTGAAATACGTAGAATTTTTTCGATAAATTTTACACATTTATTGGTGATAAAAGAGACTTTTTCGGTCGAAGATTTAATATTTTCACTTAAAAGATCTCCAATCACGCAAAATTAATAGTTCTAAAATACTCCACTTATTTGATTTTTTTTTTGCTTAACTTAAATGTGGGCCAGTTACGGTGCTTACCGCAAAACCCTTAAATTCAGAAAACTTCGCGTAAATGGTTTCAGTAAAGTTTTTCCTAATGTTTTTCTTAAATAATTTTTTATTTGATACTTAAATATACGCATTCCCGGATATTACTATTCCGCTACCTTTTCTTCCACATAAAAAAAAAAGTCCACTTCGTTAACTTTAGATTCTTTAGAACGGAAGCAAGTACAAATTATGGTGAGTTTTTGTATTCGTCAAATTTGATATTTTTTACCATAGACCTGCTCGTCTTTTTTAGCAATATCAGAGTGATGTCGAGCTTTGTATTGGTAACAGATGTGACGAATGCAAAGGAACGCGCAAACGCCATTCATTTAGAGCGTTTAAAAAGAGTTTATATGGAAAGTTTATACGTCAAGATTTGAGCGAAATATTTTTGTAAAAACGAAATTTATCATAATTGTAATGAGAAATTTACATGTTGTAATGAGAATTTTCATTTTGAAATATATTGATGTTTGACTTTATTTCTTTTTGATTTTCATTTATTTTAATTTAGTTTAACTTGTTTAATTATTAAGTAATTGCAAAGCCATGGTCTATTACATAATTACTAAATACATTTCATGAACAAATAGAAACTACAATATAAATGAGCAGATAAGTAAAGTGGATGGCTGCAAATGTAATCTCCTTGCTCCATAAACTCCGTAATAATCAATTCCTACCAGCAACGAAATATATATGATGGGTTTAGCAATGTGGTCAATTTTCTTTTGAACGTACGCGACTAATCATCCCATATTGAGTTTGGAGAGTAAAAGATCGTTCAACTGATGAGTTGGAAATACGTGGTATTAATATGAAAGAGTTTCTATTCGATCTTGAAAATTGTAGTCGTTCCAGCAAAGCCGGTTATACGGTTAACAGTACTTTAAAGTCTATCAAAGTTATACGTCGGGCACTCTGAAAAGACTGCAGTATAGTAGATAACATGCACCATAAGGAGCAGTTGTGGAATATTATGTTTAATCTGTAGAAGCAGGTATAGGTTTAGATTGTGCCGTTTTGGGACCATAAGACAAATTTTAGCAGAGACGTTTTTTGTTGCTGGAGGTTGGCTATGGGGGTGATGGTAGAAGTAGCCGAGGTGATGACAGACATCGATTGAACGTTCAGCGGAGGGTCTGTAAGTTATTGTATATATATTTTTTAAATAGTTTCATTTACTTTTTATTAATTTATTCCTCTCTATTTAATTTAATTAATTTAACTTAAACTTTAAACTTAATATAAACTTATGGACTCTTTTGCGCTCAAGAAGGTGCAACATAACATATTGAACTTTGTTTTGAAAACATCGAGTAAAACTCAAATAGCGACGCTTACTAAACTGCAGATACCTTTCCCCCTTTTAATGGTGACATTGAAGAAATCCAAGAAATGTTAATTCCGCATTCAATACAGTGCTACTAATGAAAAGTGGTCGTATGTATTGCTTTAGTTCTGTTAATTTAATACATCACCTGTTGTTTGGAGGGTGTGCGATGCGTGACTTTTACCAAACCGAGGGTATTTAATGTTATTCGTTTGCAAATAGCAGGACCAGCAAAACAACTATGTTTACAAGTTTTTCAAGATGTGTACGAATTAGGTAAGGCAATGTATCCTGAATAAGGTCTTGGAGATGTCAATAAATAACAATGCACTGGTTACTGGATACTATGGTTTCTCCTTGACCAACAAACTTTTTAGCCATTAACAATAGGCAATAATCATAACCTAAATTACTTTGAATCATAATAAATAAAGATAATTTATCGAATTTATCTGTAGAGTTTCGTTGATTCACAGGTAAGACTTCAGATATAGACAGATAAGACTTCACGGGAATGTTGATCGATTTTTGACACTCGCTATAGTATTTTTAGACGCCTTGAACGAACGAATTAGAAGGTAGTGGTAAGAGAGAGACCTTATTAAAATCGGTTGGATATAACGCAGGTGAATCACAAAACAAACATATGTATAAATATAATTTTCTTTTTCAATTCGACTAACGCATTTGCAGTTTGTCATAAGTGATTCCGACGAAGAATTACTCTTCAACATGCCGTTCACGGGCAATATCAAATGAAAAGGAGTTATAATTACAGGAGGTGTCATAGGCTTTATTGAAATCTTAGGCTACTTTGAGTAATGCATGTAGAATAATTAATGCATATGCAATTACATATTCATAATTTCAATCAACCTACAACAAGAAATCATTTCAATCAACCTGTACCAAGAAATAATTTCATTCAACCTACTTTCAGCATCTGTGGCTAACCAGCGCCAATTCCACCGGGAGGTTGCTCATGTAAATCGCACAGCCTACCACTATAGCCCTATATTAAAGAAATAAGAAATCACATTGAGAGAAAACACAAACAAGTTTACAGAAAATGTTCGTTTACCTTTTCGCAATGGCATAGTCCTTTAATACACTTCCCCTGACCCTGTAAGTCTCCGCATTTATTAGGGCAGGCTTCATCCTCGCAATCCGGTCCAACCCATTCCCGGTGGCAAACACTCTGATGGCCATCACATTTACCATGATTATGGCAGTTATTCAAGCAAATTGATATATAATAAGATACTCGGACACGATCTAAAACATAATTTGTGTCGCTATATATGAATATTAACATCTATAATAAGTGTGCAAAAATTATATGAATTTTTTCAGTTATTCCCTAGCAGTTATTGGTATCTTAATTTATTGGTTGGTTCGCAATACTCGTTAATTATTAATTTACACAAGAATATATGGAATACTATAATTATTGCAAACACCGACACCCAGACAAAGTAGGCAAACCTCCCAACTGATGGCCGTGTTTATGAACGTGATAATATGCTGTTTGACTGAATAAAATGTAAAATATATATGCTGGAGAGACAAACCTTCTCTCACCTCTTTCACATGTAGCGCTTTATGTAATTCAATAATGTGTTGCAGTCAATGGTTCAGTTAATTTTACGGGAAATTGACGACGACTTTGTCTGAAAATCAAAAAAAAAAAATTTATAAATTAACGTTAATAGCACCGGTTCATCCACGCAACCACCGTCGCAAGCATAATAATAATAGCGATATAATAATGCATGTATACAACTTGCTGGACAATTTTATATAACACATACTCTGTGGCGAGCCGTGTCCCACTACCATGTTTTTGCTTGTTCTTAGATGAACATAGCGATGTGAATCAGATGTTTCAAATGCTGTAATTATAGTTAAGCTAAATTAGAATATATTTGCGAGTTTTCTTAAACGAAAGGGCTTTTATTGAATTTTATTGCGTTGGTCTTTACCAGTAAAATTTTTCTTAGCAGATCTTGTCAAATCGCAATCCACATTTTCCACAAGACGACCCCGCTAAGATTACTTTTTGAGGAACTATTTTATTGCAACCCATTACATGCAATAGGCAGTTTGAGGAGCAATTGTTGCATGTCACCACTGTTCTGGGAAAGTTTTTGGTTAGTGCTGATACAAGAGCTGCCCTCGAGCGTCAAGCAGTAGATTTACTAAATATTTCAATTAGTTGGGGAGATGAAGTGGGTGTTGACTTGTCAGTGGAGAAAACTGTGATGATGTTGCTGAAAGGCAAACTCTCATCCAGTAGACATCCCACTGTAAGAGTCGGCAACCACAACATTAAATATGTCACGGAACCAGGCTACCAGGGCCTTAGAGTGGGAGAAATGTTAAATTTT